>WOUH02000014.1:12273909-12288801 GCA_009936405.2 Stevia rebaudiana
CCACCGCGTTAATCCTGGCCACTGATCTTAAGATCTAATGGATGAGATGCCTCCTTACCCTAAGCCTCCTCCCTAGGATAACCTCACCCACACTGTTCAATCATTTACTTATTATTGGGTTATGTTTTATCCAGACCAGTCAAATAAATACATTTGCTAAAAATGAAACGGGTCAAATGGGTCAGGCAGGTTGAAACTTGATAACCACTCAATGTGTAGTTTTTAGTGCATACAGACTCTTAAACGATGTTTATTTATATATTAAGTTTATGATTGTGATTATATATTTGTATCTAGCGCATTAATTATTTATTAAAAAGAAAAAATTTAAAACAAAGAAGTGCTTGTAGGTTAAGAAATTTCTAGCATAAACACAGATATGGGCTGGCTAAGTGGCTATGATTAGATTACTAAAAACTTCATGAAATCTCTACTTGTATGAAATATATATATATATATAGATATATATATATATATATTTTTCATTTTCTTCTCATTGAACTCAAATAGGCTGATGAACACGAATCTAAAACTCTTGAAGATATAGAGATGAATGAACCCGAGTTTTTCAGAAGGGTAACATCTACACTGAAGCGAGCTGAATTAGACTTCAGCTTGTAAAGTCTGCATTTAGCAAGATTCTTGAGTTGGTGATTATGGAAAGTGTGATCACTATGATCAATTTACAACGAATTTTGAGTTAGTAAAAACGAAATTTTATCTTGATTGTTTTATTTAGTTGCCATTGATGTATGGTCTAGAGAGGATGCAAGCGGAAGTGATTTTGGTTTGTGTTTTATAGTTTGACAGTTTGTATAATGTCCCGTTCGCATGAAACGTGTTGACCTAGACTAAATGTTGTTTGTTGACCCGGTTGACCAGAAACACCAAGTGTACTTTCTCTCTTTAATCCATATTAGCTATACTTTGATATTCTATCCGAAAAGAGGTAGTGGACGCAACTTGTCCGTTAAACTTCTATTTCACTGTAATCTATTTATTTATTGAAATGCCCTATTTATTTATTAGAAAAATACAAGTTTTATTGAGTGATTGTTGGTAAAACAACGATAACCGTACACTGGGTGTTAAGGGTTTTGTTTATTTTCTTAAAATTCTAAATATTAAATGCATGATTCAATAAAAAGAAAAAAAAAACAATGAAACTACACGTGCAACACATTTTAAGATTAGAGATATATTTCGTCTATCAAACTGATCTTTTGTTGATTTGGTTTGAAATATTTAATCGAAACCGATAACTAAATTTTAATTTAGTTAGGTTTTTAGCAAATTTTGTTTATTGGGTTGTTCAACTAAGTATGACATATGGTTTATTTGACTTTTAGTTCAATCATAGTGGTGTTATGGTACGTGAACGACGGGGTAGTGAGTCATGTCAGCCAAGCTTGCACTAAATGCTGCATTTCTACTAGTGTTTCTTGAGAAAGCTCACATGAGCTTAGAAAAGTACAATCAATATCATTTATATACAACTGGTAAACTGTTTAAAGCTAAACAAAAGTTATTATTTTTTTTTTTTAAATATCTTCCGCTCAAAACCTGCTTCTCATTAACAACCTTTGAGTGAGTGGTAAATTTCCTCACATGAAATATTAACCACATAATACTTTCTCGTCTTTTTAACACATGTCATCAGTTCCAACGAAGCAATCAACTAACACTGATAAAATCGTCAAACTAACGATAGATAATAGCAATACCACCATAATTTAAAAAAAATAAATAACATTGGTAAAACTGTTTGCTCTTCAAAACCAGGATGACACGATGATTCTTAAACATACCTAAAGGACCATATATTACCTATCAACATAATTTAGGGACTGTACACGTAAACTAATAAACAATCTAGACGATTCCACCTATATAAGCAAAGAGGCAAGGGTTTTAGCATAAACCCAAAAGGAGACGATCTACCGCTACAGGTCTGAAAGGGCAATCATCATCGTCTTCGCGTTCAGCTTCAGCTTCAGCTTCTGACAATGGCGGATGAAGATTATGAGATGGACGGAGGGTACGTTTATGCACGCTTATACATTCTTCGTTTTCCTTGAATTTTAATTCATGTTTCCGTGCTTCGGCCGTTTTTGTGTGCGATTCTCCTGTTTGTTAAGATCTTGAAAATGCGTTTATGGTGAATTTGCTGTTATTGTCTAATTGTGCTGATTAGTTGTTTATCTGAATATCTGGTGAATTTACACGATTCTCGAGGCTCTAGGGTTTCTATTTTGTTTTGATTCAACTAACAATGAGGTTATGAGGGGAATTTTTTTGCTTCGCTTTACTTTGTGTTGTGTGTAGTAAGTATATTGTTAGTACCATATTAAGTTATAGATGCCATATTATCTCAGTTGAAAGTTTTCAAAAATATGTATGCAGTTGTCAGCAGAAACCCTAGTCACACTGTATAGGGCTTAAGCATCGTGCGAAACCAGTGATATGTTTGGAATTTGAATCGAACTTTGTATCAAAAACGTATATAAAATTATAAACATTTATAAATGACTGAATTATCATTTGTGTTACCTAGAGTTAGAAGGTTAAGATGTTAAACTTCGAAAAAGAAAGAGCACCAGCCCATTAAATGTTGGATAATGTAATTGAAAATTGATATCCAATGTTGGTATGACGTGTCCTATGGTCATATGCATTGTAATTTTGATCATTCGAAAGTATCTTTTTGGTTTTTTTTTCAACTAATAAGCCATTAAACATTTTATAGGTATGATGATGAGCCAATGGATCCTGAGGCTGATGTAAGAAAGATTATTTTAGTAAAATTCTAATGCTTTATAATGTTACTAATTTCATAATAATAAAAATTTGTTGGATAAATTGCAGGAAGGAGCAGAGGAGGATGTTGAAGGCGAGAATAAAGATGATGATGCACCGGATCCTCTTTTAGGTGATGATGAAGAAAAGGAAGAACAAGAACAAGGAGAAAGACCTCGAAAAACATCAAAATATATGACTAAGTATGAGCGCGCTAGAATCTTGGGTACACGTGCTTTACAAATCAGGTTGTCATTTCATTTTTATTCTTTGTTTTTTCCTTTTCATGTTCAAACATAATGCGTGTGAGTGTGTTTTGTAGCTCTAATATCATTAATTAAAAAACTCATGAAAGTGATATATATGTTTCAACAGCATGAATGCTCCTGTAATGGTTGAATTGGAGGGTGAGACTGACCCGCTTGAGGTGAGTTTCTCATCTGTGTGTGTATGTATATATGTATATATTAGACAAAAAAAGACTAAAGAAAATTACCTTTATTCTAGAGATAGGATGAATAAACCTAAACCTAATAGAATTAGCAATTTGAATCATGGAATTAATACTAAGTTCAAAATTAATGGCAGTTCACAAAATATAAGCAGAATTTAGACATAATCATTACCAACCAAATGGTTAATATCTAAATAAAAAAATCTTGAATATCTAAATAAAAAAATCTTGAAAAGTAAAATAAAATTTTAAATCTTTCCGTGCCGGCCCTTTAGCGATGGAGAAACTTTATTGACAATGTGATATTTGTATTTTCAGTTCTTGTGACTTCTTATTTTTATTTTTGTGTGATTTCAGATTGCCATGAAAGAGCTTCGTGAGAAAAAGATACCTTTCACCATTCGGCGATACTTACCAGATGGAAGGTAAAATTGTCATCTAGCAGATGGTGTATGTGTATGCATTTTCCAATTTTAATTAAGTTTTTTTAATGATTTTTTTTTAATTTTTTAATATTGTAGTTATGAAGACTGGGGAGTGGATGAACTGATTGTTGAAGACTCTTGGAAAAGACAAGTTGGTGGTGATTGACCACCGCGTCTTGTTTCTTGCTCATGATCGTTTAATATGTGGTGTTAAATCTTGTTTGTAGTCGGATAATATAGCATTAGGCGTGTAGGGTTTATTCTGACTTGTTTGGAAATGTGATTACATTTTTTCATAGAATATGTCAATGTTATTTAAATGTTGGAGAAGTAAGCTCTAGTTTATAGTCATATATGGTTATTAAAAGTGTCAACAAGGTGGGTTTGGGTTAAAACCGGGTTTTGGAGAATGTTTTCATATTTGTACTGACTTGTCGGATCGAGAACCGGGTTTATGGTTCTTGCCATACTGAGTTTAATATTTCTACATATATAAAAATCCGTAGTTTTTCTGGATTATTTATTTATCTAAATCCATTGTCGCTGAACGCTCCTAAAACTTGGCTGGAATCAAGTCGGATTTGCACCTTTTCCTGTTCGTCGATTCAACTGCCTACAAAACTTTCTTGAAGTTAATTACTATTTACTAATGTCATGATGTTGCGAGGTTCATGGATGGCATGTAAGATTTTTCAAATTTGTAATTTGAGGCCTAGAATTGGAATTTGGTATTGTTTTCGATTTACATTAAACTTGCTTAAATTTCAAATCGAATAGGAAAAGTAATCGGAATTTGTTGTTTGATAATATCGTCTAAGAATGCATCTAGTATCCAAAAGTTCGTTAAGTTACAGAAAGATCAGATATTGTTTTGTTATCATAAAAGATATATATTATCTCAACCGTATAAACAAATACAATAGGCATCTTAATATATTGGGATCCTATAAGGAAATGCAAAGAATAACTACCAAACTAAAATATACCAAGACAACTCTAATTAACTGGGTTCACTCATGAACTCTAATATCGTTTAATCCAATAACTGGGCATGTAATGTTAATTTCTTTTTGGGGTTAGAATTTGTCCACAATAAAGGTTCATGTATGTTTGATGTTGATTTGATAATTGATATTGGTGTTAGCAAGTAATATGATATGGGGTTGACAAAGGAAAGAAAGAGGTGCATTAGTATACAACTTTTGTATTTATATAATTAGAGAATTACATGGATAATATAGTAAAAGATGAAAGGATATTCTAGTCAATTAACAAGATGTAACAAAAAAAATCAATAAAGTTAACTTTAACCTCAATTAAGTTACAAAATAAAACCACAATCCCTATACAGTATACACGAATCATAAACCCAAACAGTGGAACACTACTTACGTGATTTACCTTACGGGTCGACCCGTCCCACTGGATTTGGTAGTTCCTTCACAAATCACAATCAACACGGTCTCACAGTCAACTATAAACCGGTGGAGCAGAAGAAGGGCTTGAATTCTCGCTAAGAAGATCGTCCATGGCAGCCTAGGGTTTATCGATTGATTTCCCCCTATAATATCTGTTCATCTCAGCTGTGTTTTGCAATGGTCTCGACTGCCACCGGACTTCTGTTTTGTCTTCTATGTTTAGTCTCCGGTCAGTTCATTTCGTTTCTCATATCTATTGTTCGATTTGTAGTATTTGGTTGAATAAGTTGTATTTTGTTGACGGTTTACCTCGAATGTTTGTGCTTTTTCCACATTTATATCGATGATTTTAGGATAACTTGTAAGAAATTCGGTTTTTCCCAGTTTTAGTTTAATTTAATATAAACAAGAGTACATGGTTGGAATTTGAAGCTGTAATACATCTGAGGTGAGTGTTTGTGCTAATATTTAAGCAATCCATGGCAAGTTCATTATGAATGAGATTTACCTGTAACATCATTGTTTGAAAAGTTTCTGATTGTGTGTTTTTAACGTGGTAGGATCTCCAATTTCAAAATCAAATAATCAGATTATGGAGAGTTTAATGATTTTATGTACATATGAATAATTTGTTTCTTCCAAGTTGATTTTCTTGATATCAACTAATAATATTTACAGAATAAAAATAGTTTTCGTTTAACTGATTATTGTAATTTGAAGTCAAAGTAATCACTTTGTGAGTTGCAAGCCTCAATAGCCGCTTTAGATGCACATTTGAATACCCTTATAGCAAGAAAAGCGTGATCGATGTTTCACATAATAACTTCTCTTTCATAATAAGTCCTTTTTCTAATTTTATCGAGGGAAGTTAATAAAAGTTATCCTTATGTTATATGAAACAACACCTGTTTTTGGGGCAAATGACAACTGC
The DNA here is from genome assembly GCA_009936405.2 of Stevia rebaudiana. NCBI lineage: Eukaryota > Viridiplantae > Streptophyta > Magnoliopsida > Asterales > Asteraceae > Stevia > Stevia rebaudiana. Next base: position 12,279,934 of record WOUH02000014.1, read on the forward strand.
ACAATGAATTATTTTTCCTTTTATTATCAGTGGGAGTATGTGTCTTTGAGCTTCCATATATTTTAATGGAAACTTCACACATTCACTTCCATAGATGGGCCATACACACATATATATGTAATTATTTCTATCTGTGTGTATATATATTTGGTTTTCTTGATTCAAAAAGTGATTTATCTTTTTCACCATAAAAGCATTTGGCTCTTTTAGTAGCACCACTGAAGTTTGTTTATCTGTTTGTTTGTATACACTCGCATACCTTCTTCATATATTCGTTTCTGATTTTTATTATTGTTTCCTTAAGCAGCTTCTGGACAGGTGGCATTCGAGTCGGTTCCAGACCTTGAGAAATCCATGTACAAAATCATAGATGGATATCCTTGTGTACGATTACTTAACCTTTCAGGGGAAATCGGGTGTGCAAGTAAGTATCTGGTTTACATCTCCGACATAATCAAAATACATATTTTTGTAAAGTTATAGTTTCACTCGCCAAATCTAATGGTGCTATTTGATCTTAGATCCTGGTCTTGATAAAGTTGTAGCGCCAATTGTTAAATTCAAGAATGATATAGAATTGGTTCAATCAAGTTCACTACTTGTGGCGTCACATGATTTCGATAGTTTTCTTTCAAGGTATTTACCAATCATAATGATTCTAATATTCTATATTACAGTATTACATCTCTCTCTCTCTCTCTCTCTGTTTAAGTTTGGGCTTTTGCTATTATTTTATTTTGACAATTTGCTTTCAAAGTATTGAGTTATATCGCATTTAAATTCCTCTTTTTACTGTGCTTCAGAGTATCAAGCGATTCAAACTTTGCTAGACATGTATCCGGCGTGTTAGTAGAATCAGGATTACAAAATCAAACCCATTTAAAAGGTAATACATCAATATGGTAATTTTATTATCTCTTGCTTACTTTTAAATTGGTTAGAAGAAGAATTAGTTTTTTTTTTTTTCAATTTTTGTTATGTTCTTGTAGGATCATCTCCAGACAAGAAATTCCCTCAAGCTGAATTTTCTCCTTATCAGAACAGCAAATTTGAGTGGAATCCAACTGTATGTAATTGTATTCTCCACTAGAATTTCATAATATCTTTACTCTCCACAGTAAATTAGTTATGCATTCTAAACCAAGTCAGCATATACTTACCATAAAATATTTGGATACTTTATTTACATAATATTTATCAATTTTGTATCTTTGTTTTTCTTGTTTTGTTACTAAAAATCACTCTACATGTTTGTGCAGGGATCTGGTATTATGTGGGGGCTTTATGATTTTCCTGTATTTTTGCTTTCTGAAAGTAGCACACAATCCCTGCAAGAGGTAATATAATGTCTGTTTTTTTTAATGCTAAAGTATTTGTATTCATATATGTTTGAACAATTTAGGAATGAGAAACTATAAATAGTTGTACTTAATTATATCTGTACTTTCAGATTGCTGTGAAAAATGAAAATAAGGATACATATGCTGCGGAAGTGACTGAATTTGATCTAGTGATGCAGGTATAAGCTTCTAAATTTGTGTCGTGTAAAATAAAACGTCTGTCTTATGCTTATGGATTTATTTATTTTTTTCATTTTTTCTGTAATATTTAAACTTGATCCCAATTGTTTTGTAGACAACTAAAGCTGGAACTCATAACTCAGAATCATGTCTTGGAGAAAGAACTTGTCTCCCATTGGGTGGATATAGGTGAGCCTACTTGATATTTGTATTTAAAAATATCTTCAACTTCTATTTAAATCTATTTACTTATGAATGTGTTGATTTTTGTTATGTATTATCTCAAACTGGTCAAATGAGCAAAATTTACTAAATATATCAAAACAAATTGTGTCAAATGAGTTGATACTTGATAGTCACCCAAAGTCTATTTTAATGCTTAAAACCTCACAAGTTATTTTATCTTAAAATTAGATTATTGTTGGGGAAAAATCCTTATCATATTTGACACTATTTTTTAAAAAAAGTTTGACAATTCCGGGTCAACCTGATGGTCCTGATCTATACCAATTTTACTCATTTGACTGTTACTGACAGAAATTCAAAGGTCATTCAATAATAATAATTGTTCTTTTTTTTTATAATTAAAAATGGCATTTTTTGACCATATTTTGTATCCATGTAACTTGAATATGAAGGGCAGTGTTTGGTCAGCACTTCCAACAGAAAATATTTCATCCTCAATCAGTAAAAAGCCGATTATATTAACTGTGGCATCTATGGATTCCGCTTCATTTTTCCGTGACAAGAGTCTTGGTGCAGAATCTCCGTTATCCGTAAGTTTTAAATATTTTCTAAAAAAAATCGTACTTTAATTAATTCTATTTATTAATTTATTTACATTTACATGATTTTTTAGGGAATGATCTCATTGCTTGCCGCAGTGGACGCGCTTTCACGTGTTGAGGGTTTAGACAAACTTTCTAAGCAGGTTTGTTTATGATGACACTGTTTTCTTTGTTAAATTATTATTAGCAAATATTGTGGTTTTCTTATTTAATATTATATTTTTTTTAATGCAATAATGCAGCTGGTTTTTGTTATTTTTACTGGAGAGGCTTGGGGTTACCTTGGTAGCAGAAGATTTCTTCTTGAACTTGATCAACACACAGATGCTGTTAACGGGATTAACAACACATTGATTGAAACGGTATCTTTTTCTCTACTTATAATTTTATTATTAATTAATGTAGTTTTTAGGTCGGTCTATTTCAAATATCTAAAAATGAGAACCTTGAATTTTGAAAATTGTAACAGGTTATAGAGATTGGATCTGTTGGGAAAGGTTATGATGATCAGGGTGTCAAAACCTTCTATGCTCATACAGCTGGGGTATTTAATATTTAATATTATTCTCTTAAATACTAATATACAATAATATATAACCATGAAAATCATAAATTAACTTCAGAACAGTAACACATATTTGCATATTTCATAATATTGAATTCTGTATCATCGAACATTTCTACGCACGTGTTACACTTCATACGTCTTTCAACCTATTTGACCCGTTTTGGTTATTAATAAATCCTTAAGTTAAAATTATATTCTAAGTTTTGTTACCTGATTTTATTTTTTGGAATATACAATTACAGGTATCATCTGCCACGAACAAAACACTCAGTGCTATAAAGAAAGCTCGAGATTCACTTGGTACTAAAAGTATTAAATATTCTACTGCAAGTGAATCTAATCCCGGGATTCCTCCATCTTCATTTATGTCATTTTTAAACCAGGTTTGCGTACTGGCCTATTCAACGTTCCAGTTTGGTGGGCCCCGCCAGTTTGGTGGGCCCTGCCAGCCTGGCGGGCTGGTCGGGTTGGGTAACTGATCACTTTGGTTAATTCTTTTACAGAATTGACCCAAAACAGTTTCTTTTTTTTCTAAAATTCTGCTAAATAATAAAATGTTAAGTTGTTATAAATATTATTATAATGATAGTAATCTAATTTCCCGCGTAAAACAATCTAAGTTATTGTTTGCAAGATACAACTCAGATGACTTTCTGCTTAAGTTTGACCCGTTAAAAAATAATGGTCAAAGCTGTTGGTTAATCATTTAGTTTAGTTAAGAAAAATACCCTTTTTTTAAACTTTATAAGGGAAGTTGTAAGTAAAAATAATAGTATTTTTTTTAATTAAAGCAACTTAGGAGGCTGTAACTGTAAGCACTAGAATAATATAATATTTTTTTTTTTGCAGAACCCGCATACCCCCGGTGTTGTATTGGAAGACTTTGATACATCTTTTACCAACAAATTTTACCATAGTCATCTAGACGATCTATGTGAGTTCGATTTTTTTTATTTTTTATTTTCAGTAGTCTATTTCTATTATCATTTTTATCATAATAAACATATCTTATATAATTTTTAAATTTTTTACGCAGCCAACATCAATTCTTCAGCTATAGTAGCTGCTGCTTCCCTAGTTGCTCGTACACTTTACATTCTTGCAACCAACAACACGGATTTAACCGACTCATCTTTAAATTCGGTCAAAGTCAACTCTACTCTGGTTGATGAACTTTTGGGGTGTTTACTAAATTGTGAACCGGGTTTATCATGTGAGCTGGTGACCCGCTATATTTCTCCATCGTCCACCTGTCCAAGTCATTATGTAGGTGTTATTCAAGGGGATCCTGCAGAACCATTTGTTGGTTATGTGGGCAATGTTTCAAGATTCGTGTGGAATTTTATGGCTGATAAAACGTCTGGCCCGTTAAACAATGTGGGCCCGTGTTCTGATAATTGTAGCCGGACTGGTGGCGTGTGTATTAAACAGGAGATAGATGGGAAAGGAGTCTGTGTGATTTCTACAACCAGGTATGTTACATATTTTTAAATGATATATTATTCAGTTGATGAAATTAAATGGCCAGTTTTTAAAAGTTTTAACTTATATTATTTAGTTTGAAAACTATTTTTGGTAATTTATTCGTTGAATTTTGTAAATATCTGAAATTCTAAAAATTAAACCACTAGTGGTTACAAATATCTAAATTTCAAATATTTAAGGTTTTAACAAGATACAAGCTTCAAATTACCATTTTTCTAGTTTAAATGCGAAGGCTATAAACTGTGTTAAAAATCTAAAAATTTTATACACATTTTTTAAATGAACATAAACGAAAGCATTACCAAAAGTTCACAAACACAAATGATCAAACGCAGTCATTTGTTCATTTTCGAACTAAATGAACGTAAACGAACTTCCCGCCAAAAGGTTCACGAACTTTCTGTTGAACGTTCAGTTCATTTACAGCCCTCGTTTCTCTGCTATAAAACTCGAAAGCGTAGCATTAAGAAACCGATTGCAAAGAAAAAGTAAAGTTATGCGTCACATTACACACTTTTTAATTATTTATGAAGTTTTGTTTCAACATATGGTTTAATTAATAATTAAATCAAAGAAACATAAACTTGCAATTTCAGGTATGTTCCTGCGTATTCCACTCGTTTAAAATACGAGTCAGATGGTTGGACCATATTGCCCCCAAATTCATCAGATCCAATGGGAATCGCAGACCCTGTTTGGACAGAAAGCAATTGGAAGACAATTAGTCTTCGTGTTTACTCGCTTCAAGGTGCTGCTTATGATCGTCTCATATTGGTCGCTGGTGTTTCTGTCACCGGTTTATCATATCTTTTAATCATTATCATTAAAACCACTATTGCAAAGGCCTTAAAGCAAGATTAATGTAAGATTATTGAATCATGACTTCTTTTGTTTTGTTTAAGAGGTGGGTATTTATCTGTTTGATTTCTGCCTTTAATGGGACTTAAGATGTCGATTTTGTTTGTTAATGGGTAGATTGTTCAACAAGTTTATGTAGAGAATATTTTCGTACACGTCAGATGGTGAAATCATGATGAATTACATTAATTATTTTCACATGAATCTGGGCTTAATTTCCGTATTGTAATGCTCCGTTTGTAATCAATTATCACATTAATCTTAATCAATTTTAGTGCCCATAATTAGTGTACTGTTTAGAGATGTATAAATGTTGTTTTTAAGTCTTTAATTTTAGTGCCCATAATTTTCGTTCTTTATGATACTTGGGGTGTTTAATAAATCTAAGATTAAGTGCTTTTTAAAGTGAGTTTAATTGATATTTTGTTAATTAGTAGGGTCTCATCCAATTTGACCTGAACCCCTTTGACCGTGTTTTCAAGGAGTCACACGATGTGAACTTGTAAAGTGCTAACCTTAGGATATATGCTGAAAAAGCACTAAGTTTTTGTTGTAAAATTCGACATTTAGCAATGTCAGAGTGTTTGCTGTTTTTTGAATTAAATAGCATAGATAATACAAGTTACATCGTTATACTGATTACAGAGCTTATCATGAGTGTTTATAACTTTGTAATACTAGACCTTTAGCGATGTAATGGAGTGTTTTGATTTTTCAAATAAAATAGCTATGATAATCCAAAGTTACAACCTTATACTAATCATAAAGTTGATCATAAATGTTTATAACATTGTAACATATGACAATGTGGAGTTGTTTAGTGATAGTGAATATTATTGATAGAAAAGTGCTATCATGTAGATGACTTAAATAACCAAGTGATAATGATAAATATGTGTAATAATGTTTGTGTAAACTTGAGGTTTAATATTAAAATAGAAAAGAAGGTGTAGTGTTTGGTTGGTGGTGGGACTGATTACATTTGCATCGCTACATATGGTCTTAACTGATGCGAAAAAAGTATGATATGATTTTTTTAATTGCACTTTTACTTTTTTGTTTGTCGTGATTCGTGAACAATCTTTTGAATACCGATTCATTGGCTTTTCTAAGTAAAGTTGACTTTTGTAATAAAGGTCCATTGGCCTTTTGATCATTGTGTCTTGACCTAGATCATAAGAACTTCATGAACACTTTATGAGGGAGTTGAGGTACATCGCTATAAGACATGTAAGGAGTTTGGAGGACTATGTGACTCCCGGTTCCATATATACCCATATAGTCGAGATTATACTTAGTTATTTTGTAAATAATTTTTTATCATATTAGTTACGACTTAAATAAGCGACCTATTTCATAGATTCTAGCATATACACATGTACATACATACATATACATATACATATCGACATATATGCATATTATTTTGAATTTTCAACTTGAACATGAAATATAAACAATGTTTTGAAAATATATGGCATCTTCCATTATTTGGTACCAAATGGTATTTTCCATAACTCAAAACATGCATTACAAAAGCTGTCAAATCATGAACATATATGATTGGTAGGACCAAATGTTTCATGGTTACCATACTTTGGATCCTTGACATCTTCCACCTCTATCTTTTTAGCCTTCATTGAGCATCTTCTAATTTGGTACAAACGATTCATGTCTTCGATCTGCATGTTACGATTCTTTACCACACCACTCTCATTTGATCCACATAACTTATAAATTTCCTTAAACCCAAACCACTTTATTTCTTTAATTGATTTATTATGTTTTGTCACACTGGAATTTCTTTCTAGCGACGACGATGACGACTCAATTCTCTTACCTCTGTTATCACAAACATCAACAGATTTGCGACGATAATACCGGTCACAACTAGACCTTATGTAGTGATCAAGATCATTTGAAATTCTTTCTATTTCATACACATCAAGAAGAGAACTGCCAACATGAGTGGTACACAACATCGTCTTGGATAAATAATGAGTTGAATCTTCTTTTGCTTTTTTCATAGCTTCTTGCGTGTACTCAGATTGCTGGAGTAGAATATGATCACTTCCAGATGGTATTCTTTGCTCGAACCATAATTCACGTTGGTACGAAGTCCATGATGTTACTTTCAGGAGGGCTAATTCGTCGTTACTTACTTTGGGGTCTTCCTTTTTAATCATGGTTGGATTGAAGAATGGAATTAAGAAGAAGATAGAAGATAACACTTTAAAGGACAATATTATGGCGTTTAATTTTGATTACTGACATAAACAACCATATACAAGCATACAAAATACCAATCATGGATGTCACATTTTTATATTGGTTTTATTTGTTTGAAGGGAGACTTAAGGCCCACCTCTCAATGTCACTAGTAAAATAGAATCATTAAAGAATTATATCGTCTTTTATGTTCAATCATACAAAATACTAGTCCTCAGTGTAGGTATATCTTTATGTAACTTCTCTACCAACAGATTGTTTCGTACCTCATGTCAAAAGCCAAAATTCCTCAAAATTCCTCAAAAAATTCCTCATATATATGGTGTCTATATATATGACACCATATATATATAGACATTGCCCACCACTCGTTGTGGGTTATACTGTTATAGTGCATATGACTATTTTGTTTAATGGGCTTAGTTTTAGTAGGCCTATATTGTGTAGCCACTTATTTTTATAATATATTTCTGGATAAAGCTCATTTACCCCACCGCACCCCAATAATAAAACAATTATGTGTAACGTTTTATCACCTCTTATAGTTGACACGTGTGGGTGGACGTTAGTTTACACCAAACAATGTTAAACACTTGTGTACTTTAATTGCATTTTTAATTGGGTGTTCGGGTTCATGTGTGATACTTAACAATAGACATGGTACTTCTACTCCACCTTAATTAATTGTCGTGCATAGTCGCTATGAACGGTAACATCGCCATTGAGTTTGCTAACGGATGATGGTAATGTAAGATCAGAGAATTTAACTAGTGTGAGTAACTTTCCTAACTTATATATTTAATATTGAAAATAAAAAGATTGAAGAATTGTAATTTACTACTTATACAAATGATTAACTAATTGACATTTATAAAATTATTAAAAATAAAATGATTATAATCCAATAACCCTTGAATATATATTGTTATACTAAAACTAATAATTGACATTTATATAAGCTATGTAGGGGTAATGAGGGTGTGCGAGAGGTGTGACCGTACACGCCCCTGTTTTTATGAGGGGCCAAAATATTGACTTTTTATATATAATTACATTTATAACAAAAGCATATCTGATTTACAAATAAAACTATTAACTCATTAAAATTTTTTATTTAACAACAAATGACAGACACTCATGAGCTTAGGCTATCCGGTGTGGGGCGTTAACCACGACGACGACGCCCACCATAACGCTAAAACACCGCCCCGCCGGGGCGTTTCCGGGGCGTTACGGACGACGCCGTCCCCCCCGTGACCGCGTCACCAACCAATTCGACCGTTTCTTTTTCAAAAAATCGACCGTTTGGTCGTATGATTTTAAAAAAAAAAAATTAACTTTTTTTTTTAACTTTTCTCCTTTTATATAAATACCCACATATCACACACTCTTCTCACCCTTATTCTTTCTAAACTCTCTC
>WOUH02000014.1:12302511-12323054 GCA_009936405.2 Stevia rebaudiana
CTAACTCTGACCCGACTAAGGTCGCACCCTCGAACCCCACAAGTCGCTTCCGCAAACCGTTGACCGTCTCGAGGGGGTGTGACAACTGCTACAAGTAAATGATATTAAAGTTTGGACTGTTGGTAACAATTTCCTGAGTTGGAATTATTACAAGTAAATGGGTCAAAGTTTGGATTATTAAAATCCAATTTGCCTTTAATTTAAACTTATCAGTTTTCATCTCTAACATTTCAAACTTATACAGTTTCTATCACTATCTCATCACCATCTATGTCATCAACTGGTGATACGAAGAAACGAACTATTAAGATTCAAAACATTAAAGATGAAAACTGTTAATAATATAATAAAACTGTTAAACTTGTAAAACTCAAAGAGAACATTTTGAATATATGAAAAAGAAAACATGGAATATTTATTTGGTAGGTCAATTATTTAGTATATTAAGGTACATAAGATAAAACAAAGTCTGTGAAATGGAAAGGGTGAAGAAAATAAAAGGAGAGAGGGGGGCAGTTTGGATTAAGTGTATGTATGAAAGGCACCAGACATGAATTATAATTATTATAATAAATAAAATAAATGACTTTCTCTCATTCTGTCTGTATTTGTGTCCATAAATCTCTCCTGCATGGAACGTCAAGTCGTTGTTGGATTTAGAATCCCAATATAACACCAGAATTCCACGCCTTCGATTTACCCCCTTCCTTTTTTTACCCCTCAAATCTTTATTTTATAACCTAACAAAAACCAAAATTAGTCTTTTAAGAATTTTTTAATCATTAACAAATCTTCTCAGAGTGATATAAAATATTCATTTTGGGCATTATTTATGTTTCTTATATTTATTTATTTATTATTATTTTTTATTTACCTGTATTTGAAATAAATTTAAATTTTTATCATTTCCCTGTGGTAAAGAAAAGAAAACAAACAAAAGTAGAGACGGGGTCAACGTTGGTATCTGTAGGAATTGAAAACAGCAAGTCCTTTTGTGTCGATATTTCCTTTTCTGATCCCTTCCCGACGTGGCATTCCCTTTCTTTCACTCTTCCTTTTCAACATTAAATATTCAAACACATCTTTATGAATTATTTCATTTTTAACGTATATATAATGTCACTAGTTTTAGGCCACTCTTTAAGAGGCAAAAGCCTATTAACATGACAGTAGCAGGTTCAAACTTCGTAGAAGTGTAATTTATAAAAAAGATGTACGTAGTTTAAAAGTAATATAACTAGTTTATAAATACAAGTGGTGTAGTGTATATTATAAAAACTCAAGTTAGAAATAACTCTTAAACTTATTCTAAATCACATTTTAGAATAACTAAAAATATATATACATGTACCTAATATTTAAATTTATTTGGATTATTCAAGCAATCTTTTTACTTAAAATTTAATTAGTTTCATTTAGATTTCTCGTATTTTCATTATTGTTAATATAATGAATAGCTTAAGTCTTATTACATACCTTAATTTACAATGTCGTGTAGTTTCTTCCCGGTAATTACACTCCTCGATCAACTTTTAAAGTTGGCATTTTCAAACTTTCGGCTTTTTGAAACTTCGTAAAATATTATTTTGACCCATTCAAATTTCTAAAGTTTCAAAGTGTGATCGATAATATTTGTACTTTTAGGCATGTGACATCCTTCCATTAGTTTATATGTCACTTGTACTTACACTTACGTGCTGATGCGGATTAAGCAACCAAATGGCTCAAAAAACAGTTAATAATCAAAGTCTCAAATCGAACTAGAAGTTCAGGAACAAACAATATTCAAAATTCAATATTATTCATCATATAAGGGAGTGGAATCACATAAAATGTCGTGATTGGTGGGATGTTTCACAGCCTCGGTTAACTCGTCTCCGACAAGTCCTCCCGGTATCGTTTCTTTCCACATCAACAATGTCTCAAGATCTTGGACCCGTTGCTTGAGTAGCCAAATTGATGGTGTAACTTGAGGTCTCGGACTCGTATCCAGAGTCGTTTGATCTCAAAATCCCATGGGTCGGGGATCAATACTATCACTGCCTCGGGCGGCGATTATGTGAGTAGACAATTGATCTTTACCATGAGCACGTGGTTTGTGAATTGTTTTGTTGTTGCCTCGGTCGGCGAAAGAGGGATTTCGTTTTCACGTCGAGCCATTTGAAAACCAAAAGTTCTGATTACGTACGATCTTATTTTACCCACGGTTTAGATAAGAAATGCTCGTGTCAAATATTTTATCCATCCGGCCCCTAACTGGTATCATACCTTTTTCCATGGTTATTTCATGAAGTTTTAAAAAATTAACACATCATATAGAGAATGTTAGTATGATTGACCGACGAGGCATAACGTTGAAATCATGTAAAGAAAAATGGGGATAAAATTTGACAAAAATAGAGGGAAAAACGCATTTAATTACTCTATAAAAGGTTACACGTAAGCTTAAACTTTGTTGAAAATTTCCATATGAAGATGAAGAAATATTATTCCATTAGAAAACGTATTATTTTGTCACATCTGCCTTGAGATAAAAAAAAAAAAAAAAAAAAAGTAAAGCAAAAACAATCACATGTCGTATTAGACAGTTTTGACATCATTAATTGAGCAAGAGAGGTACATTCTATATCTATCACTCTCATGGTCATCCCTTTTGCCCCCGAATAATTTACCATCCGCAAATTTTTGGATATTTTAGAATGTGGATGATGGGTTACAATGAGGTTCATGAAGACGACATGAACATGATGAACATCAACATGAACATGGTTGAATCTTACAGTACCAACAATGGCAGCCGGAAGTTACGACCGCTTGTTCCGAGGCCGCCGCCTACCAGTCGCTTTCATGATCATCTTCTTCCCCTAAATCACCATCTCGGTAATTTAAATTTTCCATTTTAGTTTCGTTTCAGATTTAGATCGATGTGTTTTTAATTAACTTGTTAATTTGGTGTTGCAGCTGTCGAACAACACAAGAGAGAATTCAATTCTCAACAAATGGTGGTTGTAAGCTCGCGGTGGAACCCTACGCCGGAGCAATTGCAGACATTGGAGGAGTTATACCGTCGAGGAACACGAACACCGTCTGCCGATGAAATCCAGCACATCACCGCTCATCTCCGTCGCTATGGGAAGATCGAAGGAAAAAATGTTTTCTACTGGTTTCAGAATCATAAAGCACGAGAACGCCAGAAACGACGTCGTCAGCTTGATAATCCTGCAAAGGAACCTCCTAATTTCTTCATCAATGATATTAATCTTCAACAATCCGTACAACGCAAGGATTCAGGTAATTAACTTCAAGTCTTCAACCCTTGTTTATAACAAGTTATGTATTTCACACTTAAAATTTGTACATTAACAACTAAAATGTTTAAGAAATTCGAAGATGAACAACACGAACAATGGATGTAAATCATGTAATCAAACTCCCATATTTCTTCCTGTCTGTCTCACTCTCTTTTTGCCATGAGAATAGGGATTGATGAAGATTAATATCATTGATGAAAATAGGGTTTTTTTTCCACTAAAATCCATAAACGTACCTTGAGTAAATTTACTGTTAAAGAATGAAGAAATTGTTTTTACTTTTAGTTTTAGTTTTTGTTTTTCGGCAAACTGATGAATGGTTAGGAGTCATTTGGAATATGTGTTTGGTTGCAGATGTTGAAGAGACCAGAAACTGGGCAATACCTACATTTCCAGAGGTCTGCTTTCTTTTCATTTTTGTTATTTATCTATTTTTATGTTAAATAAATAGATATTAAATTCCCTTTTTATATACATTTGATAAAGTATCAAATAATAAATTCTATAAACAAAGCTAATAAAACTTTTAGCATAATATTATTTAATATTACATTAGTTACGTTAACTAACATTTGATAAAGTATCAATTTATACACAAAGCTAATAAATAAAATCTTAGCCGTTACCAACTTCATAACATAATTTATGATTAAATGACAAAATAAGATAGAAGATAAGAACAAAAAGGAGATCGAAATAAAAAAAAAAAAAAACATGTGAACAAACATTCGTTTAGAATGAATTAGAAAGTGAAAGGAATAAGATGATAGGACATTAATATTTTAAGAAAAATTAGTTCGATTATGGCATTATTTAATGTAATAAGATTATAGGGTTTTATAATACATAAAATATCAGTTGGAGTAGTCGACACTCAAATATTAACATATTTAGATTCGGGTAGGCCCACTCAGTTATTCATCTTCCCAGGTCTTCAATTGTCTTATCTGTCCTTGTTCCAATGACGAAGGTTTGGTCGGCCCGCCTAGCCTTTTAATTAATTTCTTAATTTTAAACCAAAACAAATCTTTTAACATTATAAACTGTATATTAAAACGTTTTACTTTATAAAAACCTAATCATAATATTTTTACCTTTAACTATGATATTTTTTATTTACAAAATATTAATAAAAACTAATAGAAAATACTTTCTTTTTTTATATTATTTTTAGAAAATTCCCCCAAATTTGATTTTTAATGTCTTCTAAGCTAAGTTTTAAACTTTAGCTAGATTCACATTTTTTTAGTTTATTAATATTGTTTTTAAATTGTAATGTTTTATAAACTTTTTTTTTACCTTTGGAGTAATTACAGAACTAATTAGATATTATTTATTCACAAAATCTTCATGAAAACTAACAGAATATAAGTTTTATTTATTTATTTATTTTATTTTTTTAGAAACCCCGGCCCCCAAATTTTAATTTTTAATGTATTTTTAAGCAAAGTTATATTGCCATTTTAGTTTATTAGTATTGTTTATGAATAGAAATATTTTAATAACCTTTTGATCATCATATCTTATAACTAATTAATATAACTTCCTTGAATAATTTTGCTTTCTTACAAACATTTGTAGTAAAATTCATATGACGCAATTTAATGAGGTAAAAAAGTAAGTGATCCACTCGTACGTACGCATCATGTTTTGATATTGAACATGAAGACATATATACCTCTAATTATAAAGCACCTATGGAACCTAAAAAGTTTATACCGGGGTTAAGGCTAGCTAGCTAATGTTATCAATTTATTAAAAAACGAATTTATGTAATTTTAGAAGTTGCATGAGGGTACATGTAACGAAGGTAATAATGTAAATATGATTGAATGATTGAAGTAACAAAATAAGAAAAGGGTGTAAATTAAACGGTTTTCTTGGGAAATGCAAACCGATCATTCAACTATACCCTTCTTATAGTTTTTGTGTCTTTTTTAGTTGATTTGTATATGTATATATGCTACATACATATTGATTGTTTTAATTTTCATGAATTGGACAGAAGAGTGTAAGAACCAGAAAAGCAGCAGATGAAGAATGGATACCAGTTGAAGAAGAAGATGAAAACGATCAATTGCTACACCGTAGGAGGAAGAGTATTCCTGCCACGTGGAACAATATTCTTTCATCTTCTTCTCCAACCAACCCTATAACCCTAACCAATTTCACCTGTAACCCTACCACTTTTGCGTCATCTCTTATCGTTGGGTCTCAAAAAAATCAAACCTTAGAGTTGTTTCCGGTCAACAGTAGCCGGCCGGAACAACCAGAGAAATGTTTTCGTCATACAGCTGACGTCAACCTCAATCCTCGACAGTTCATCGAGTTTCTTCCATTGAAACAGTAGTCGATCACATGCTAACCATATGTCTCGCTTGGTATCTTAATTATTACGTACGTACTACTTTTCATGTTTTTCTTCTTTCTAACTTCTCATGGGTTTTATTTCTTTCATGGAAAACCTTTCACAAACCAGTATCTTGGTACTATATATGCTCATGATATCGGTTTTAAAGTGAATATGTAACCATGACATGTTGATTAACAATTACTTTATGACAAATGAGTTCTATTGTACGAAAAGGGTGTATTTATACTTTTGGATAAATATTAATTAATCTTAGTTGATAACAACTTATACGTACAATATTAAGGTTAACCACCCATCAGGGTCGTCTTCGATATTTTAATTAGTGTCCTGTGCGACTATTAAATTGAGCCCCTATATATATATATACTATAAATATTCGTAAATAAAAAAATTAGCTTAACACTCTAATAATTTATGAGTAAATGGCACTCTATGTCATTTGTAATTGAATTAAAACTTTAATAAGTTATATAATTTTAATTGTAAATAATATAAATTTTTATTATAAATATAATTATATGTAAAATAAATCAAAATTTCAGGCCTAAATAATCGGGCCCCTATGCGGTCGCACCTCCTGCACACCATCATAGCCCGCATGCCACCCATTTTTACACATAAAGTCATGTAGTATGATACAACTTAAAGTACGTACTAATCATACAACTTATATATAGAATCTAAAACGTACTGAAAAGAGTTAGTAATTACCTAATATTCTAATTTATTAGGTATTTTGACGTACTATGCATCTCAACACACCCCAAAGATATACAAAGTTCAAGTTTTACTTGTTGATTCATTAGGTTTGTTACATGATAAAGTGCTTGTTTGTTGAGGACGCAAAAAAATAAATTCTAAGTCAAGTCATATCACTGCACGACTGTATGTGTCATTTATCCATTAGAAAGTACATTTTGTTAATATCAATAGTAAAATTGGTTTCTTTTTTACCTTTAGGGGCTAGTACGTTATTACTGGATCATAATTCTAGTAAATGTAATGCTGGTCAATTACTTAAGACGTACGTGATAATTAAGTTTATGTGGTACGTACGTAGAAGAATTAATCAATCATTTATGAACATATATACTTCAATGTCAGGTTGTGTACTGCTTGCAGGTTACTTATTACATTGATCGAATTGATATGTGATTATTAAGCTACTTCTAGCTTTAAATGTTTAAATAATCTAAGAGTTAACTACATAGATTACAGTAAGATAAATGAAAGTGAAGATAATCTAGCTTCTTTGAATCTTGACTTTAATGGAAACAACTTTCTCATCACTAGGAAGCTAGCCTCTTTGTTAGTAGTCTTCTCCATTATTACATTGTTTTCAATAACTTCCTTCATCAATGCATGATACCATGTTACTCATCATTCGTAACTTGTTACATTACTCTTCTTCATTAGCTTGGAAGTATACATATACATATAAGAGACAGGTATTATGTGAACCTGATTTTAGACTAGTAAACAAAAAAACTTAATCTGGACCCTCTATTTTTCAATCTAAGCCCTTCATTTTCAAAATGTGTTTCACACTGTACACATGTGTTACATATTGTACAAATCATAAAATGAAGACCCAAATTGAGTTACTTATAAAATATAGGGCACGAATTGAGTTTTTTGGTTAACTCACTAAGATCAAGTTCGCATAATACACACCTCCTGTATATTTTCATTAGTAAGAACACCTAAGTTCATTACGTAAGTAGGTCCAAAGCAAGTTGTTCATGAGTCCTTGGAATTAAAGGTACGTAGCAAGGGATTTGATGAGCCCGAAGTGCATAAAGGTAAACTCATAATGTATGTCCTTCATGCATTCTAATGGTTGTTTTTTGGAACATTCTCTTCATGGACACGATCTTGATAATAGCACGATCTAAGGTCCAGTACTTGGACACCTTGCAACTTGTTAATTAGTCTCTAGAGTCAGGTATTTGTCTTTAATATTGGTGAGTTCGTCAAGTAAATCCTGATAACAAGAAAAACTAGAGATAAGAAGATGTCGTCATGACTCGGCCTAATGAGCCCCGACTTACTGGTCCCACTTCCGCCTTCATGAGCATGAGCATGTCTTTGGGGGTATGTTGATAGATGCCAAAAACAATATCGGAAATTAGGACAGAAGATGTTGAATCTCTACATTTGCATTCGAAGAACATGCAGTTGCATCATGCTTGTTGATGTGTCTCATTTGGAACATGTTTCTTTGTGATTTATTCTATGACAAGACTTTGGTCCACGCACTTGCTACGATCATGTAGTAATTTTTTGGATTGATACTATAACCTCAAAGCTCACCTCTTGGTCCATGGTTAGACCAAACATACACACCAATGAGTAATTATTGAGTTTATGGGTACTACCACATCAACTAAAACGAGTACCCGCTCGTGGTAGATCTTGCATTATAGTTGTATGGTTTGAGGGTGGCTTGCTCCGATGACGTACATCATGAAAAGAATTTCCAAAACGCCCCCTTTGAGATTTCAAATACATGGTTTGTCTTCCACTTTCTCGGTGTATTCTTGAGCTACAAATTAAAATCATGAAGAGTTGACGACATGCACATCGATGTCAAGGAAGTAATTTATCGTGACAATAGTTACACAAACGTTTCTCGCATCATTCTCTTGCTTTAGTTTGGGTAAGACTGTGGATATAAGGAATTGGTTGGTAGAAGATGAATTGGATTTTGAAAAAGGAGGCCCTCATAAAAACTAGTTGTTTGTAACGGGTTGCATTAAGCGACAAGTGCAAGTAATAAGCGACTCGTGTTACATAGTCATTTTTAGAGGTTGTTGGGTTCTTTAAATATCGAGCGATACCAATGGCTTCAGGTACAAGCGCAACTTCCTCAACTTACCATCCACAAAAATCTCATCATGGAGCGTTACAAAAAAAAAAAATGACCAAAGAAGAATGCTTTAGGTAATATATCAACTCGACTAGGAAGTTGTTTATATGCATGATTTCTAAATGTGGCCACTGCAGAGGTTTGGATGAGTCGGATCAAAGTCTCACGCGGTTCATATGCATAATCAATGGGTTGAATCGAGTTTGAATGTATCGGGTTATTTCGCCCCAGGTGAGTACGTGAACCTCAAAACTTGGTTCGCCAACGACATAACTACATTGTTATCCCTTTTAGATAAAAAGATGCTAGCTAGATATGCTGAGATGTGATAATGCTCTTGAATTCAAAGTATTGTTCAGCGTGATATATCTTCCCCAAAAAATAAAATAAAATTTAGATACAGAACTTTAAGGTTTCGGTGAGAATTATCGACTTGAAGTGGTATATTGGGTGGTGTGATTATTGATGTGAAGAATAAGAAGCCTCTCTAGAACAATTACGTTGCGTTATGGACTATTGATTTAGAGCTCAAAGGTATGTATTTTTAAGAAAATAGTTTAACGAGTTGTAGGACATGAATTTTATTTAGAATTTATGTCGTGCAAATGCTTCATCCGTGGCTTGGGATGTTCATTGTTGTATTTGATGCTTCGATGCGAGCCTCCATATGCATGAGAAATCGTCTTAAATTTCAAAATGTTAGTATCATGACACTAGCTGGTCATATTAAAAAAAAAATAATTAAAAGGTAGACAGGCTCAAAGAAAAAGTAACATAGGGATTGTAAATAACCCGAGTCGAATTCATAAACATATCGGACGAGTGTATATCTGAAGCCCGATGGCATTATGCCAGGTATCGGATTAGTTAATTAAATTACACGAGTATAGGTTATATTAAGATTAGGTGATATTTGACTCGGTTACCCAAAACACAAACGTGTTTACCTTTAGATATATCTAAATTATATATTAGGTCTTTTTTTAATTTTACTGAGTGTGAGACAAAGATTACCAATACCTGATCCTATTACCCGAGACCGGAAACGTGCTTATAAAACATGATTTTACAATATGAGACCAAGATTACCAATGCCCGACCTGAATCTAGGGGTGAGCAAAAAACCAAAAAAAAAAAAAACCGAGCCGAAATCGAATTAACCGAAAATACCGAACCGAAAGAGAAAACCGAAAAAAACCGAACCGATATTTTTGATTCCGTTACGGTTATTCACTTTCAAATAACCGAACCAAACCGAATAGACATACCAAATAGTGTAACCGAACCGAACCAAAACAACCGAAAAACCTAGAAACCGAACCGATATTATCCACTTCTCAAGCACAATATCTTGACATTTTTTGTTTAAAAGCCTAAACTTAAAAAAGTCCACTATCTAGTTATTAATCTTATTAAAAATGTAAAAAACCTAAAATTCATAATTAGGAAACAATCATCAATCATACAAGTTTACTATTATTTTGATTTGTGTTTTTATCTCACCGTTTGATTTATGCATTATTAGTTACTAAGTTATCGTTTGCATTTTTTTGTATTAATAAGCAAAAAAGAAACGAAAATAACCGAAACAGAACCAAAACCAAAAAAAACCAAAAACCAAGTAACCGAGCTGTTATTTAAAACTATTAACCGATTACTTCGATTTAGAGCTTTGGTTTCGGCCAATAACCGAAACGAACCGAGCACAACCCTACCCGAACCCACCCAAAGCCATCCCTACACGAACAGGAATGAGTCTGGGTCTCATATCATATTGATGCTTTTCCGGTTAACTCAACATCATCGTCTTCTTTCCTGCTTCAATCGTATCGGCAATCCAACTTGTTCTCTACCTCCTCGAACCAGGTACCATTATATGTTTGTCTTTGTAGTCTGGTATTCTCATTTGATTACTTTAATCTGCAGTTTAGGGTTTCTTTCATCTCGCTGTTCTTTTGAATTGTTCGAACATACAAGTACCCCCCATGTATTGGTATAATTCATTAGGGCTTTTCTTAAATGTCGACCTAGATCTCTATTCGTGTTCCTGCGTACAAAGTTTCTTCATGTTCTCAAAATATCTGATTATTATTAGAACTGAAATTGTGAAATTTGTGTTCATATCATCATGGAACGAGTAAAGGACTCACGATAGGATGACGTTTAGGTGGCTTTTGATGAAAAGCTCCCTTAGATCAGGCTTGAATTTCAAATAGCAGAAAATACGAGTAATGGTTATACATGATCAAATGCTTTGATTCATTCATTTTGATGAATTTGTTAGAAAGAATTTTTCTCTTATAGCAATGTGCTTAGTTATTATGCTGGTTATTTTCTGTTGTTGGAGAAAAACTCATTGTTGAAATGATGGAATTGTGTTTATAGTTCAGTTGAAGGAAGCAGGACAGCAGATCAGGTGTCATGACTGTAATATCCACCGCAGATTTAATGCATAACTAGTGATTCTAGGTGATTATGCAATTTAAATCTATGTTACATTAAATTATGACATTTTGAGTAGAGATTGCTACAGTTTGGTATAGAATATTAATGCTACTTATGTAAAAGTGTTTCATTTTATTTAGGTTTACCCATTTAGCACACTCGTCACAACAACGGTTTTATATCAAATTTTGATTTTGTTGATCATCCATGATGCGGGTGCTGATATGACATCCATACGTTGTGGTGGATTTGTTGATCCCGGTTGGGAGCATGGTACTGCTCAAGATGAGAAAAAGAAGAAAGTAAGATGCAATTATTGTGGGAAAATAGTTAGCGGTGGTATATACCGATTGAAACAACATTTAGCCAGA
Source organism: Stevia rebaudiana (assembly GCA_009936405.2). Taxonomy (NCBI): domain Eukaryota; kingdom Viridiplantae; phylum Streptophyta; class Magnoliopsida; order Asterales; family Asteraceae; genus Stevia; species Stevia rebaudiana. Next base: position 12,313,882 of record WOUH02000014.1, read on the forward strand.
GTATCTGGAGAAGTGACATATTGCGATAAGGCTCCAGAAGACGTATGTTTAAAAATGAAAGAAAACTTGGAAGGTTGTCGTGTTGGTAAAAAACCAAAACAAATTGAATACGATGAACAATCAACGTATCTCAACTTCCCACCTTGTTTAAATGATAATGATAATAATAACAATGATGATGATGATAATGATGTTGTGGATGAAGAACACCATACGATTGCTTCTAGAAACAAAAGAAAACAATTGGTGGTCGGTGTAGGTGGGGACAAGGGTTTGGTAATTAATATGGCTCCACCGCCTCTGAGGTCATTAGGATATGTTGACCCCGGTTGGGAACATGGTGTTCCTCGGGACGAAAGGAAGAAGAAAGTAAAATGCAATTATTGCGATAAAATAGTTAGCGGTGGAATTAACCGTTTTAAGCAACATCTTGCGCGAATACCTGGTGAAGTTGCGCCTTGTAAAAGCGCGCCTGAGGAAGTTTATCTCAAAATTAAAGAAAACATGAAATGGCATCGTACGGGAAGGAGGCATAGAAGACCCGAACCTCATAAACAACATCCGCCGTCGTCGTCATCATCGGCGTTTTATTTGATGCATTCAGAAGATGAAGATGAAGAAGATGAACAAGATGAGGATTTATTAATCACCATTGGAGATAAAAGAAGACGAAGAGAAGAAGCATTGTCAGAGATACCGAAACTTGAGACAACTAATTCTCATATGTTGGTGGCTAATAATAATAAAATTTTTGGAAAAAAAGAGGAGGTTATGTCAGCAATTTCTAAATTCTTTTATCATGTTGGTGTTCCTACACATGCTGCAAACTCACCCTATTTTCATAAGATGTTGGAGATGGTGTCTCAATTTGGAGCACCATCTACCTCCAGCCTTATGTTATCGACCCGTTTTCTTCAAGATGAAATCTTGACCATTAAAACACATCTGGCTGAATATAAAGCCTCGTGGGCGGTTACCGGGTGTTCTATATTGGCAGATACTTGGAAAGATGCACATAACAAGACATTAATTAATATTTTGGTTTCATGTCCTCGAGGTTTGCACTTTGTTTCGTCACTTGATGCCACTGAATTTGTCGAAGACGGGCCGACTTTATTTAAACTTCTTGATAAAGTTGTGGATGAGATGGGGGAAGAAAATGTCGTGCAGGTATTTTAATTTTTATCATGAGTAAATTACTATTTTGGCCCATGTGGTTTGACTTGTACTACCAGTACATTTCAGCCCCTGACGCTTGAATTTTATAATATCCTCTGATAGAGTTAGTGTCAGGGACTGAAATGGTTACAAAATTCAAACGTCAGTGGTTGAAATGTCTGAAGATTCCTTTTTGGGTTGAATGGGCCAAACCACAAGGGTTAAAATAGTAATTTAATCTTTACAAGTAGTAAACTTAAAATAACATAGTAAACTCCAGTTTTTATCTTTGAAGTTTGCAAGGATTAACAGTTTTAGTCTACCTTTAACAGTTTTCGTCCCTAACGTTTCAAGTCTTAATAGTTTTCGTCCCTAACGTTTCAAGTCTTAACAGTTTTCGTCCCTAACGTTTCAAGTCTTAACAGTTTTTGTTCCTAATGTTTCAAGTCTTAACAGTTTTCGTCCCTAACGTTTCAAGTCTTAGCAGTTTCCGTTCCTAACGTTTCAAGTTTTAACAGCTTTCTATAAAAGGTTTAGGGACAAAAACTGTTAAGACTTGAAACCTTAGGGACGAAAACTGTACCGACTGAAACTGTTGACGCTTGCAAACCTCAAGGACCTAAACTGTAGTTTACTTAAAAATAACATATCTAACAGTGTATTTTTTTTGTGCGCGTGTTAAGGTTGTCACACCAAACACACCCAGTTATGAAGCAGCTGGAAAGATGCTAGAAGACAAACGACAAAATCTATTTTGGACTCCTTGCGCGGCTTCTTGCATCGAACAAATGTTAGAAGATTTTATAAAATTAAAATGGGTGACAGAATGCATCGAAAAAGGACAAAAAATCACACGACTTGTGTACAGCCAAATGTGGTTATGGAATTTAACGAAACGCGAATGCACATCGGGACAAGAACTTGTAAAAGCATCTTTCACCGCCAACGCGTCAAGTTTTGTAACATTACAAAGCTTGTTGGATAACCGCGTTGGTCTCAAGCGCGTGTTTCAGTCAACTAAATGGTTATCATCACGCCTTTCAAAATCTCACGAAGGCGAAGAAGTTGAAAAGATTGTAATGAATGCAACATTCTGGAAGAAAGTGCAGTATGTGAGTAGATCAGTGGGGCCCATTATGGAAGTTCTTGAGAAGATCAACGGTGGTGATCTTTTCATGTCAATGCCATATATATATAACGACTTGCAAAAGGCGAAACTTGTTATAAAAAGTAACCATGGTGATGAATTGCACAAATATGGTAACCTGTGGAGCATCATAGACAATCACTCCCTCAATCATCCTTTGTATCTTGCTGCATATTTTCTAAATCCATCATACAGATATAAACCTGACTTTGTTCCCGTATGCAATCAAAATCTAGCTTTCGTTTCTTCATCATACAACAAACTCGCTCTTATATATTTTTTGTTTATCTTTTTTTTTTAATAATATTTAGCACCCAGAAGTTGTTCGTGGTCTAAATTCGTGCATTGTTAGGTTTGAGCCAAACAATGCAAGACGGGTTTCAGCATCCAAGCAGGTAGGTAAACTGTTTTTTTTTTGTTTTAGTTTTAAACTCTTGCAATTCACTGAATTTCATTATGAATTTGATTCAGATTTCTGATTTTGGTTCTGCAAAAGCTGATTTCGGAACTGATTTGGCTGTTAGCACGCGAACAGAACTAAATCCAGGTAATAGCTGTTAAAAATAATACTTATTTAAAAAAAACTAAAAAAAAACTTGAGCCGCGGAATTGATTATTGTTATTATTATTATTAATTTATTACTTGTTATTATTAAAGCTATTAGTATTACTATTGTTATTATTTTTGCTACTATTAATATTTTTTATTTATTATTATTTTTTTGTTTTAGCTGCTTGGTGGCAACAGCATGGTATAAACTGTTTAGAGCTGCAACAGATTGCGGTACGCATATTGAGTCAAACATGTTCTTGTTTTGGTTGTGATCATGATTACGATGATATTCACAAGCACAGACATAACCGTTTGGCACAAAAAAGATTAAACGACACGATGTATGTTCACTACAACTTACGGCTTAAAGAACGCCAATTAAGGAAAAAGATTCCAACCGCTTCAACGGACGCGCTACTTGTGCAAGAGAATCTTTTATATGATTGGATTGTAAAGCCTGGGAAACAACTAGATGAGGTTGAACTCTTGACCAATGTAGTACTTTCTTTGCAAGATAAGATATTTGCTAATTTTTTATTTTTTTATTTTTACATTTTCAGGAGGTTTGTAGTGAAATGGAATATGAGCAAATTGGGGGGTTGTTTGAATATGAACAAGGAAATGGGGAGAGTAGAAAGGGGCAAGTGACAGACATACAATCATTAGATTCTCATCGGCCTCATGAATATGAACATGAAGATGATGATCTTAATTTCTTGGATGATGAGTAGGTGATTGAGTGATTCTTGATTTGTAATAATGTATATGAGTAAATTGCCCACGTTGTAAAGACAAATCACATGTTATCTATAGATTCCTTTTGTTATGTGGTGCTCACCTCACTTGTTATCATATTATTCTTATATACACAATGAATTAGAGGTGCTCATTTCGGGTTTTTTTTGAGGAACTGGTTCCGTTCAACAAAAGTCAAAACCGGGTAGAGAGGATCCAGTTCCGGTTCCTAACCGGTTTTGAACGGTTTTTGGTTGGTTCCGAACCGGTTTTTTGTCGGTTCCTAACCGGTTTTGGACGGTTTGGTGGAACCGGTTCTAGTTAGTCATAGAACCTAGAACTGTTATGGAACCGCCAGTTCGGGTTGGTTCGGGTCCGGTTTGGGTTGGGACCGACGGTACCAAAACCGTTTTTTTGAGCTCCTATGAAAGTGTTGGGTGGAGTGGGTGGCCGCCCTTTGGGCTTTGATCCTATGTGAGTATGCGACAACTTTTTTACTTCATTAGCGAATATTGATTTTTTCTTTTTGTAAAGTATATGTTGAGAAGTACTTTGGCGAGGTGTTTCAAAGTATCCTCTTTGATGTAGCTTCCTAAAACCAAGTTGCATTGTCAAAATGGATTTTGCTAGCACATACAATAGTGTTGATAATTGATCCCAAAAAGTCCTACACTATAAGCAATTTATCAAGTACATATGTAATAATAATTTAAACGTTGTCAAGAATAAATTCTTATTATTATTTGATGATATGATAAATACTAATAACATAAACCCATGAAGTTGGTCATTACTATATTCGAATGATGATAATTTATATACAATGTCAAAAAAATCAATTTAAGTTCGTAGTAGAGCTTTTTAACAATATTTTATGTCATTTATATTTGTGCTGATGACTAGACAATTCTTATGATGGTATAATTGGATTATATGACCAGAACAATCCTATGGGTTTAAATGACTTTGAGGTGGGATTTTAATCTCTCTAATAATACTAGACTAATCACAGTTTTTCTAGTTTGCTTGTATAATAACAATGATAGATTGATAGTTTAATAGTTAACGTGTCTTGTTTATACACCTACTTAAAAGTGTAAACAAGTTGAGGTATTCATATATAGGCTAGAAGCTTAAACTGGACCGGGTTTAAAGAAGTCTAAGCTAGAGCCTAAATTGAAGCGTACTTTATAAACGGGCTCAAGCTAACATGCTTAACTAAACAAGCCCATTGTTTAAACAAACATAACTAATCATACTTTATATAACAGATAATAATTACATAATACATATTATTATATATACAACTATGATTAAAAACTTAATAATCTGAAAACAAAAGAACTAAACAATTATTTAACAAGTGACAAATAAGTCGAGTCCGAACTCAAAATATCATTAACGACTAAAGCTAAAAAAATCATAATTCATAAACAACCAGTGTTACAATACTAGTACTCACAAACCATTTGAAATGAGATTTTTGTAATGGTCAAAGAACTTTTCATTCAAATCTTCTATTTTGTTCCACAATTTACCACATACTGGCCTCCATATCAGACTCTACAAATAGCTTTACTATGAGTGAGATTTACTGAGTATGATGATGACTGTTGTTGATTGTTGATGAGCCACCAGACAAGTCAAAAAAGCAAACGCACAAGTGTTGATCAGTAATACTGCATCTTACATTTGGTTATACTATGATGTCTACCAAAACTTGTTGCGGGCCCATCTTCAGGAAGTTGAAGATGATCTTGATTATAATTAACTTGAACAAGACAAAGACCATGAGGTGGAGCTACAAGAGCAACCTTTGCAAGTTCCTTGCGATCACATGTTTCCAATATTTTTGGAACAATATCGTGTGGGACCGCCTCTCTACCTATTTGTAGTAACAAAGCAACCTAAAAATAAACCAAAAATTAGTATACTTCCATTTAGCCATTTCCATTTAAGTACAAGATTCACAAAAATATTAATGTGTACCATGTTTCGGACTTGTCTGTAGAGAAACCCGGAGCCTTCAACTTCAATTTGCAAAATAGGTCCCTGTAACAAGCCAGTTTAATCCTCATATCTAAATTATAGGGAAAAACAAGAAAAAACATGTAATTACAAATTAGTACATTATTTTACTTGTTTTAGAGAAAAGTTGATACCTTTTCAACTATATCCACTCGAAATATATTCTTAATCGGGCTAACTACACGGTCATTGCGTTGCGCATTGGCAAAAGCAGAAAAATCACGTTTCCCTACAAAATACTTGGCAGCTTCTTTCATGACCCGAGTATTCAGTTTTGAAAGATTATGATAAGCATACAGACGATGAAACGGGTCCATAACAGTATCATTATAGATTTTGTAATGATAAATCTTTCCAGTGACTGAAAAACGAGCATGAAATTCAGGCAATGCAGGGCTGATTTCTCTAACCCTAACATCAGGAGGAAGAAGACCATTGAGTGCTGCATGCATATCTTGCAGATCTTTGTAATTGAATGGTGTAACAAAGTGTGCCACCTGTAAACCAAAATCAGAATAATTGGCAAAATTATGAAAACGGGTTTGATGATGGGCTGATGGCTAACCTGACCAAGCGCGTGAACTCCAGTGTCGGTCCTACTTGCACCGACTAAACACAAATCCTTGCGTTCTAGTTTTGTGACTCGAGTTAGGGCTTGTTCCAAGATGCATTGTAATGTTGGGGTTGATGGTTGATATTGCCAACCTAAAGCATTAAAAATCAGTTTTTGGTTACATTTGTCTCAAATTACTTGTCCAATTTCGAAATTGGGGAGTTAATTACTCAGCTGGAAGTAACCTAGATGCATTCAACCCACTCAAATTGCATCAATTTTTTTACTTTTCTGATAGATTGATACATATATGAGCAGCTAACAAGTAACATGATATAACATAAAACACATTCAAATTCGCATTCACTAACACACAAGGACAAAAGGTTTAGAGATGAAATTTAGGGCACATCTGGAAGCGGAATTTATGAGGTATGAGAGTAGAAGTAATTGAAGAGGATAACTAAACCTGAAAATCGAGTACCGTCGTAAGATAAAAGCAATCGCCATTTGTAATCAGTGACAGGAGTTTGATTATGCGGGTCGAGAGGATGATGAGCAGCCGCTAAGGGAAGTCCAACCGACATAATTCAGTCGCATGAATTCAAAAATCTCTAAAAACGGGCCTAAATGCGTTTTAAAAATTCGCAAATCTGTAAGAACGGGCCTAAATCCGTTTTCAAAAATTAGCATGAATTAAAAAGTAAATGGAAAATAGCTAACACCAATATCAAAATTGTGTAACGGTACGGTGTTAACTTCTCTGGTTTGATGGTTTTTGGGTTAAACCTTAAACCAAATCATTAGTAAAGCTTTTTGGTTATTAAAAATTAAAGCCAGACCATTGAAATTGAAATTTAAAACCAAACCGCTTAAAACGGTTTGATTCTGGTTCGTTTCACGGTTTGAGTTTTATTTGACCTTTATATAAAGAGCATATAATATAAAGTTTAAATTAAGTTTGTGCAAAAACACATAAAAGTAAGTTGTCAACTATGCATAAACAAGATTAAAAGAAATATAAGTAATAGTTAGAAGGAAAAATATGCATTAGCAGAAAATGGTAGTTAGAAGGAAAAATATGCATTAGCAGAAAATGGTAGTTAGAAGGAAAAATAAGTAGCAATTGTCTCAATTTACTACTTCAATAGATTTCTCTTTTTCTCTTTGGCTTCAAATCCCTCAAACCTTTTTTCAAAGCATTCCACAAGGCTTTGAAGTTCGATGGCGCTTGAATTCTTGATAGATTTTATTTGACAACGCGATAGTAATGACGCTAAAGGCTTTTAAGTCGATCTCTTTCTTCTAAATTACTTGTTTAATTGCTTAGGAATCATTGCACCACCTTCATATGCAGAAGCCACCATTGGTGTGTGTGAACTTCCACATGTTGAGGTTTTGGTAGCGTATAAAACTTTGCACGCGGAGTTTCCTCACTATCAACAACGGTTAAAAACTATTATTCCAAAACTGAATGCTTGAATAGAGTTTCTCACATTACCAAATTTGGTCTAATGAGAGACATATCATCATATCTAGAACCCAATAGCTTTAGTATCACTTGTTAGAATCAAATGAACAAGATGGTTCTTAATATGCTAAGGAACTGATCTTCTCTTGATTTTCGTTATTACTTTACTATCATACTTATGACTCTAATCATTACATAAAGTTGTGTTTCTTTCTCTTGATAATGTTGTATATGTATAATAATGATATTCCACCAATAAATTTTTTTCTTTAATTGATCTTAATGGGTTTCGCAAGTTAAGCACTCTAAGGAAAGATTTGCAAAGGATACAATTCACACACATGCTCGTGCACATACACACACGTATATATTAGGAAGTGCAATGGTTAAAACCGCAGCGTGTTAGTCTAATACAAATTTGCGTCGGAGAGGAACCGACTTAAAAAAAACTTAAACGAAGATAAACACAAATTCACATCGGAGATGAACCGACTTCAGTTTGTTCATGTAATATACCACTTGAAGTTAAGAAAATAATTTTAGAAGTTTGCATGAGACAATAGATTGTGTACACAATACAGCCTTAGGTTATGACATGTCAAAACATTTCTTTTTATACGCTAAAACAAGCAAACAAAAGCACAACCCATTATTTTTATAATTTAAAATAAAACAGAGAACCCATTATTTTTATGATTTGAAATAAAATAGAGATATTATATTATATTATCATAAGAAAAGAGCAAGGTAAATGGTGAAAAAACAAAGTATATAGAACGACTCAACAAAGAAAATGCTCAACTCATTTTCAAATTGTTTTTTTTAACAGGCCTTAGACATTCTTTCTATGTTTTAGATGGTGTAAAATGAAAAGCAATAACTATATAACAATTCTTACGGTGCTAACTTAATAAACAAAATGAAAACAGAAGCAAAAATGACCAAACAAAAATTTTGTTAAAACATCTTGACTTTACTTTCTTCCCTTATTCTTTCCCCTTTTACCACCATTTTTCCCAAACTTGTTTCCCTTTTTCTTGGTGTTATTCTTCATCAAAGCTACTTTAGTTGCTTTATTCTGTCTTTCTTTCCGAACTTGATCAAGATTTTTAACTTCTGAACGAACATGCGCATTAGGAACCGAACGACTCTTGTTCCCACCTCTAAACCCTCCTTGCATTCTCCGTCCTGCTAAATCCACATTTTTATTAAAATCAAATAATATATATTTTAATTCAATTTTTATAAAATTTAGGAAAATATGCAAGATTGCATACCTCTTAGACTTGTGGATTCCATGCCATCATTGTTTGTTCCTTGTGAAGAAGATATCTTAGTGTGAGATTTGTCTTTCCATCTTTTATATAATCCAGTTTTATTTGCCTTTGCTTTTGAACCACTCTCTGTTATAACCTGTATGCCATTAATAGAATTGGTAATCGTATTTCACCGATAACTATGCTTACAATAGGTTTATATATAAAAGCAAATTACATTTTAGTACCCTCTATAATATACTAATTATATT
>WOUH02000015.1:0-11672 GCA_009936405.2 Stevia rebaudiana
AATTAATAAAAAGGGCAGAAGCGTCATTTTAAAAATCACGGACCACCTATAATCACGTACCACGAAATCACGTTCCATATAAATAATTACGGACCACAGCCAAATATACACATAAATTACTTTCCAAGTGTATAATCACGTTCCACGAAATTACGGACCATATACATAATTACTGATCACGATCAAATATACACATAAATTACTTACCAAGTGTATAATCACGTTCCATGATATTACGGAACATATACATAATTACGGACCGCGATCAAATAGACACATAAATTACTTACCAAGTGTATAATCACGTACCAAGAAATCACGGACCTTGTACATAATTACGTACCACGGCCAAAACGCATAAATAATATACAGACCAAAATTACAGAACACGTACATAATTACGGACCACGTACGTATAAAAAATCAAAAAAAATCATATCAATACTATACACGAATTAAAGATAATGAAATTCTCTATTCAATGGTGTAATTTTTTTAAAAAAATACTGAAACGTAAAAAAGTTATTCGATTTTAAAAACAAAGGTGAAAGTGTGTTTAATTACGGTCAGTTTCTAAAAAACGTGTTTTACGTATATACCTTTTTCTCTTTGTATATGTGTCATGTTCTGATTGCATCCTATGATTAGCACCAAAAATCATATATGTATTGGATCCGTCTCCTATATGCAATTTTGTAATCTATTTAACAAAGTATCTAATAGGCGCAAAATTTTGTGAAGACGATTTAATATTTCAGATCTCAAAATATGGTTAGAGTTTTTGAACTATAGGAATAGAGGTGCATAAATCGGGTATTTTTAATTCCCGGTTTCGGGTATGGAACCGGTTTCGGGTTTTTTTTAGGGAATAACCGGGTATAGCAATAACCAGTTCCAGTTTCGGGTACGGGTATTAAACAAAAAACAGTACCCTATGTATCGGGTACGTGTTGGGTATGGAACCAATTCGGGTAGGGTATGAAATCGAGTACTCAGATACCGGGTATTTTAATACCATATTTTAGGGTTTTTAAAACCTTATTTTAATGTTGTATAATAGCATGTTTTGGGGTTTTTGTTTTTGGGCTTTTTTTAATACACTGTTTGTATTTTTTTTAATACATATAACTTTTACAAAGCTAAGATAGCTTAAATAAGTTAAAATATTTTATTTATATTTATTTTTAAAATTGAAGAAACTACATAAACAAAGATACTAGACATAGATTTAAACTATTTTAAAGAACTAAATTGTCTTCGTTAACGGTGTCATTGTCTTCGTTGCTTATTTAGTGTTTTATTTATCATCTAGTGGGCTTGACATTCCCTCCGCCACCTCCTCCTCGTGTATGGTTCCTGTTTCGGGTAATTTTAATAACCAGTTGGTTATGGTATAAAAAATACGGGTTCACCTACATATAATAACCGCTTCTTAGGTAAAATCGAGTATGGTTCTTGTTTCGGGTAATTTTAATAACCGGTTCCGGGTTTTTTTCGGGTATAAACCGAGTACGGTTCCGGGTACGGGTATTGAACAGAGAATGTATACCCTATCCATACCCTACGGGTAGGGTTGGGTCCGGTTTCGAGTACAAAATACCTGGTACAAAAAAAACCGGTTATAGAAATAATACTTTTGAAAAAGATCAATATTTCTATATTTCAGGTTAGTATAAAATTATGAGCGAAGATGACCTAACACTTTAACCTATGTTTTATAGATGTTTCTCGTTAGTATAAAAGCCAAAATTAAGTTAATATAATATATTAAATAGATAATTAAAATTTTGATCTAAAAATTCATAAATTTAGAATGAACTGACAAATGATATTTTTTGTAATCATTTATCAAAGTAGATATACTCAATACAACGTTATTCAAGTTGAATTTGTATATCTTACCTAAATAAGCAAGTCTTTGTCAATTTGAAACCCAATCAGACCCGAACTGAATCTAAAATATATTATTTTGTATGAATCTATCCAAATAACCCGGATAAGATTTCAATCCGAATTTTTTTTGGGTTTTGGGTACCATTCAGACTTTGTTTTTTCGGGTTTTGGTTATTTTGAACTCCCATATGACCTAAACTACTCCATTTTAAATACACAATTGCTCAAATTCAAACCTTGATCTTTTCCCCCAAAGGCGTAAGCATATAGAAGTACACCCAAGTGTTTTCGCTCTTGAAAATTAAATAGTCAGTCCACTCGACACTGTCTTAAAAAGATAAAAAATTTGTGTTTTAACACCCAAACTTGACCTAGTCGCTGTCATTAAAAAAAAAAAAAAAAAAGAACTGTCCCATATATCTTTACACTTACAAAAGGTGCCTTGTGAGTATCATCATACCCACACCCTTTGAAGCAACCATCTTTTGACATAAACAATTACCACCCACCTCCCTACAACCCCCTCCCCCACCCACACACTAGTTTTATAACTTTATTTTCAATTCGACCCACACCATCGCATGGAACGCCTTTAATCATCCAAAGACTCTACTTCTTCAAGAGAACATAAAGTTTCCTAAAGAACACATTTCAAGATCTGTTTTCTAGATCCAACCCTTTGGGTTCCTGTTCCCATCTTTCAAAAGACTCTCAACTTAAAAGAAGATTAGAACATATCTCAAGATATGCTTTCTTGATCCAACCTCATATGGGTTCATTGCACATCTCTCCACACAACCACAAGAATCCACACAACAACTAAAGAAAGACTTGAGAACCAAATTACAAAAGTTGAAGATTTTCTTTCTTGATCAATTCTCATTGGGTTCATTGCACATCTTTAAAACCATAAGTCCTAAGATTAATGGGATCTAATCATCATTCTCTCACTTGGATTATTCTTGTTCTCATATCATTACTATCAATATTAGTACTTACTGAAGGTCAGGGAATCAAATCCACCAGACTCCTGGATCTTGTGATACGAGATTACACGTTCAAGTCATTCAACAAGTACTTCAAAACCGGCACACCATACAACATTAATTTGCCATCAAATCTCACCGGCATTACGGTTTACACATCAAGGTACCGATGCGGGAGCCTCAAGAGGTATGGTGCAAAAATCAATGAATTTTACTTAAAAGTTGGTGTGAATGTCCATCCTTGTATAGAAAGAATCCTTATAGTAACACAAAACCTAGGAAATAATTGGTCAAACATTTACTATGATAATTATGATGAACTACTCGGTTATCAACTTGTGTCACCGGTACTAGGTTTACTAGCTTATAACTCCGGTGACGACAAAAATTTGTACACACAATTTGAGGTAAAAATTCGGTCATCCGGTAAGGCTGGAATTCAAATAGATTTTAGTAATTATACAACTAACGGAAGCTCAACATTAGACGGTAGAATAAAGATGTGTGCAACATTTGAAGGGGATGGGAAGGTGAAACTAGAAAAAGAGGTTGCACCCAACATTTGTGGTGCAACGAGCCATGGTCATTTCGGGCTGGTGGTGCAGTCACCATTGTTGCCAGTGAGGAAGAAGATGAAGCGGTGGTCGGTGGCTTTCGCGTGCTCAGTTGGTGCTGCAATTGCTGTTTTTCTGGTGGGGTTGCTTTTAATTGCAATGTTTGTTAAGGTGAAGAAGAAAGCAAGATTAGAAGAAATGGAGAGGAGAGCTTATGAAGAGGAAGCACTTCAAGTTTCAATGGTGGGACATGGGATTAGGGTTCATACTGCTTCTGGAACGAGAACTACTCCAAGAATTGAGCAGAATCATAGACCTCCTCGGTGAGTTAATTTGATTTGAAGTTTGAACAGTTGTTTATACTATCTTGTATCCAGAATTCTTTATTGTAATTTGTAATACGTACTATTAGTTGCTAGTTAGAAAGTGCAATATTCCTGAATCCATGTGTTGACCATAAGTAACTAATATGTAACCCGAAGAACGTTCCTTTTTGAGATGATAAAAAAAAGGGAACTAGGAACACTTGTGTAAAGTTCATTTTTTTGACAAAAAAATAATCTAGTACAAACAAAAATAATTCAGTACAAAAAAAATAATCTAATACAAAAAAGTTTAATCCAGTAAAAAAAATAATTCAGTACAAAAATAATTGTACGAAAAAAAATTAATCGAGTACAAAAAAATAATAATCCAGTATAAAAAAAATGAACGGTACACAAGTATTCCCCAATTTCTTTTTTTTTTTGTTCCCCAATGAACCTTTCTCATAACCCCTCAAATATTTTTGAAACTTTTAGCTATATACGGTGTTGCTTTTCAAATGTTTGGAAAATTAATTGGTGTTAGTCGTCCGAGATTGTTTGTATATACAATATAAAAAAATGACTACTAGCTAGGTCCATATTTTGTAATATTAGAAGGCACTTGTCACACTGGTACTAAGGATTGCTAAGGTGTCTCTTAATTTATAAGATAAGTTGAAGGTACAAATCATATAGTAAACAAAAGAGGTAGAAAAATTGTTGTTAATATATAAAAGATGCTTTGTAATAGTAATTGCATTTTGGCCTAATGGTGTAGGTTTTATATGTCTCACAAATTAAGTAAATCAGATAAATTTAAAAAAATATATTTTAAAGGATGTGTGTTTTCACCGTTCAAAAAATCAAGATACATACTCTTTGACACGTAACCAAGATGTTTAAAGTTTAGTATAAAACATTTAGTTACGTATATGTTATTAATCTTCTTCGTAAGTAAACTTCCTGACTATGCTACGTACATATATAATAGAAACTGGAGACAAATTAACTAATTGATGTAGAAAGGCATCATCAACAGCATGATGATGTCTTTGTCAACACTCAAAAGACAGCTTAAAGCAACATGTTCTTTATCCATTTCTTTCTTCAGATACTCAATGGAAGCATGAAATTTTTGCAGCCTTGTCCATCATACGCAATATATAATAAACTAGCATGTAACTTTAAGAGAACTGTTCTTAGGATACATCATCATGAGCTGATTTAACATAAACATAAATATATATTTTTTGTAAAACTATTAAAACAATTCAAAAGTAGTTTCACACCTTCCGTCATTTGATGTAGATGTCGTGGTCTAATAAAAAACAAATAAAACTATAATATATGAAAGTTAGGATAGTCTCCACAAGAAATTGGTGGTCAATTTTAGTTTCTAATTAATTTAACTAATTATAAAATAATTAATGGTTGTTTGATTTCAATTAATTAAGAAAAACAAAAACTTTAATTTGATTTTAAAGCAAATGTAAAAAAGGTAATTCTTTGTTGCTTAATCACAATTAAAATTTGTTTCACTAATGGGAATATTCCATTAAGGGTGAAAACGTGTATTATTAATCAAGTGATAAGTGTAGAACGGGACTTAACAGATCCTATTCTAGCACAAAACAATCTAATCTAATACGAACGATAAGATTAAATCTTTTAAACGAAAAACAAGAATTAAATCTGTTGTAACTTAACGGTTACAAATTCAAACCCAATAACCTAGAATAAATAGAAAATAAATGTTAATAGTGCAAAGCCTACACCTGTAGTGAAATTAACATAAAATGGAAAACGAAATCGTAAGCCCCTAGATGAATTGAAAATCGTCGATGACTTTCAGATCAATCGAACTTGATGGTTCACCTTAAATTTTTTTATCGAGTAAGACTCAATTGCTTGATTTGAAGAACAAATATGATTTTTTTATTATGTTCTTGAACTAGTGAATGTTGTCGATGATATAAATTCGATCATATTCAGAATCGGATGGAAAACTGCCCTAGGGCAGTTACAAGTTCGTGTTTGTCAAAAAAGCTCTCAGCTCGATCCCAGCCAAGGGCTCTACCGCTTGGACCTCGCTACCAGGGGTGGCTCCCGCACTAGACACAATAGACTCAAACAAATGTGCACCCCGCACCCGATTTATTTAATAACTATCGTGTCTTATTCGACAACATAAGTTAATTTCAATTACACCAAAATATCCAACAATGCTCGAAGAATATCACGGAGAGATTAGCCGCTCATAAACATAATTCTATTTGCAAACGCTTGATATTGATCATCAAATCTTGACTTTAATGTTCTTGGACTCTCGATGAAGGTGGCGGCCAAAAAGATCCCAAAGAGGCTTGGAATTCATCCATGATGTTCTGACGGCTTCACCTTTTTTATATTCACAGTCCTCTTTTAATAATATAATATTACAACCAACTTCAAGGTTTAATTTACACTTAAATTTTGACCATTCATCTTTTCAATTCTACTTTTAAATAGCTTTTCATTTAATACAAATTTTCTCCTTCATCTTTCTTTACATCTCCAGATTATCCATCAACTTATTTTTTATCCTCCAATTAGTTTCCAATATGTCATGTTTTAAGCATCCATTGGCTGTTTAACATAAAATCAGAAAACAAGTACAAATAACGTGTTAGAGACCAAATATAACATAAAAAACATATAATTTAGACCTTATAACCACCGACTTTTAACCTTGATCACCGTTCACGTATTTCAGTGTAATAAATAAAACTGAAACACATGTTAAAACTATGTAACATAACAGGAAACTATATAAAAAATTACAATGATATATCTTAGCAGATCATACAAAGTCATGTCGTAAGATCCAATAACATTGGTGCTCACCATAACTAAGTCCATGCACTTTGTATTTCTCCCAAGAGTCCAAGTTCTACCAAAGACATAGTCAGTCGGGAGACAAACTTCCGCCATTGACTTATTCCAATGATCTACCAAAGGAATAGTCTATCAACAATATAAATGATCTACAAAAGGTCAAAGTGCTGCTAATGAACAAAAGTTCTACCGATAAGGAAGCATGCTTATGATCAATACATATGCCTATAAGCTGCAAGAACATCTTCCGATAAACTGCAGCTACCGAGAAAGTATCTTCTATATGCAGTACTTCTGAATAGTTGACCTAATTGTTCTGTTGACAAACAATAGATTCTTGTGACTGTTTTGTCTCCAATAATGAAAAAGATTAATGTATCCATAACAGAAGATTTCAACAGATTATTTAATGCCAATGACATCTAATGTTTGTATTAAGATGTCAAGTCATGTTTGTTATATCATTGTTTGTAATTAATAATAGTATAGTGTTTTTTTTACTATAGTATACACTAAAAATATATACTTTGCGTTTCTAGTATATACAACGTGTAATGCCTGCGAGCATACAACTGTAGCTTTAGTATATAAACACTCACTTGTAATCTCTTATGCACGCTTGCAACTTTGCATATTGAGTGATAATATACTTTGAGCTTGTGTGAATAATTGTGTTCTTTTATTCTGCTTAAGTATGCAAACTGTTTTACTGTTCAAGTGAGAAATTAGGCAAGATTGTTTCTACCATTTGTGAGTAACCAAAACAGAAAACCTTGTGACAGTTGAGTGAGACCACCCAACCTACAAGTCATGTTTGCTAGATCCTTGTTTGTAATTAGTTATACTAAAGGTTGTTTGTACTATAATATGCACTAGACATATATACTTTTTGTTTCTAGTATATCCAACCTGTAATGCATGCGAGCATACAACTGTAGCTTTATTATATAAACACTCACTTGTAATGTTTTATGCACATTTGTAACTTTTCATATTGAGTGATAATATTCTTTGAGCTTGTTTGAATACTTGTGTTCTTATTATTCTGCTTAAGTTTGCAAACTGTTTAAGTGTTCAAATAAAAAAAAAATTACTCAGGAGTGTTTCCGTCATTCGTGAGTAAGCTTGAGGATTAGCTTTCAGGAAGAATCTATCTTGACTCAACTGTTTGATCAATTTGTACATATCCAACTCTTGAAAGCAGTCCTGCATAAGATTTAGATAAACAATAAAACATTCGCCGATCGGAAAACAACAGATCCAGTCTAAGAAATTCCAAACCTCAAATTAAGAACTTTTCCTACAATGATGTAGATGGAAGACCCATGACCACCAAGGCTTGGGTCACTATTAGAAACTAACTACCGTTTGTTATGTGCAGGAACAGTGCAAACCCAAATGAAATATCTCAGTTGATGATCGTGGTTGTTCTAGGCATATGACTGGTGACATTGTCCTCCTACAAAATCTTGAACAATTTACTGGCGTACTTGTTCCATTCAGAAGCAGTCCACAAGGAGGTTACATGTGACGCGCATTCTCCCGCGACACGCCACATCATCTGATTTACTCATGAGCATAACAGTCGATCTGAGATCACCCAAATGCAGCGGAAATAAAAACTTTTTCTATTGATAAGTAAACCCGAGTACATCGTCGATGGCTAAACAAAACATTATATAACATGTTCCTATTCTATGCCAGTCTTCAAAATCTGTAGCCAGCTTCCTTTCCTAACATGCCAATCCTGCCACATGTACATAGCCTCAACTATTCGATACTTTATTCCTACAATATGGTATACACATTAAAAGTGTTCAACGTAAGCTGATGAGCTCTAAGTTTTATTGTACTTTTAAACATCATCAGGTCTTGTTATCAAAATACTTACAATATTATCAAATATGTATATATATACACATATTCATAATCTTCATTGATACGACTATAGATATATATAAACATATATATGTGTTCATCCTACCATCACTTCAATATTTATTCACATATATATACTTATTCTAGTCAAGTGATTGCCCTGGTTGTACAGGGTTTACACAACCACAGTCTAAAACACTTGCCATGGTCATTCATGGTTTACACAATCATTCAGACTCTCCATTCCAATCATGCTTTATATGATTGCCTTGGTCAATCAAGGTTTACACAATCAAATGAAAGGTACCAATGATTTCCCTGGTCGTACAAGGTTTACACAATCATATCTCCAAATGATTGCCCTGGTCGTGCAGGGTTTACACAATCATTTTCACACCACCTAAAGTGGTAAAAAACCATTTTATGTTTAAAAGCCAAGCCTTTATTTTAACACCATTATCTGTTTATATCTCGCAAGATAAAAACCTTTACCATTTGAGAGTTATCTATATAGTTTGGTCTTTAAAAAAGTTCATTAGCTAACATAAGTTCATCTTTAAAACCGAACAATCTATTACAGATTTTAAACTTACAACTTTTATCATTATAACGTCATAACGTTATTTCCAAAACCATTTAACAACAAGCATGTATACCAGCCCAAAACATCTTATAAACCGTAAAAGAGAGCTCATAGAACTCACCTCTAACTAGTGGAACCTCTGCTCTTATTACGCCAAAGATTTACGAACACCGGCCTTTCCTCGCTAACCGAGACTTCCTCGAGCGTCTCCGAGATGATCTGAACCGAGTATAACCTCCAATGATGTCTTATGAGTGTTTACGAGTGTTTGTGAGGGTGCGGGATCAGAGAAATCGGAACGAATCAACTCAATCCGGAGGTATTTATAGGGCTCAACTAGTAGTTCTACGCGATACGCGCCGCTTGCTACTGTGTGGCCCACTCTGGTGGCGCCACGTGTTGCCTCGTCACCCAATGTCATGCTGACACATGTCCAAACGAGTGACACATATATGCTGACTCATCTCACACGTGTCATCGCCCGGTTCAGTACGACTGTTTAAACTTGTTTCCATGTTTCCCGCTTCGTTTAAACTCCGTTTCGCGCACGGTTTTTGACCACGTTCATGATTTTCCATTTCCTATCTAACCCCACTTGTTTCATGTCACACCCCGACTGATGGCGGAATCATCAGAGCGTGATACGATTGTCCATCACACGTGCCACTAGTGTTACAATATTTAACATGCAAACGTTTTCATTTTATTAAATTCAAACTAGATTACATAGTTCAATATAATGACAAACAAAAGCAAAGACAAATAATAATCTAGTTTATTTTATCTAGGTCCATGCATAATAGATTTGCATCATAAGATCTTCACTTAACCTGTTACACATGTAAAATAAAAGTGTCAACTACAAAAGCACATTATATATATATATATATGTGTGTGTGTAAATGAAAAACTTGCGATTCAGTGATTAAAGAATAGTGATAATAATGCAATTTGAAGGTCTTCACCAAACTACTAGGGATAATTAAATCTCGTTCATTTGACGGTTGCAAACATGATGAGAGAATTAACACTCTCGAATAGACTTCATTAAACCTTGGAAGACTAAACACAACCATAGGTTCAATGGATGCATGAGCAAATAAGTTCATATATCAAGCACTGCACATAATGATCAAACACATAATTAACACGTAATTCAATAAACATATAAGAATCTCACTTGAAATTGAATAACTTGAAATCAATGATTTATGTCTAGAAACATATGTAACAGCCCAAAAACGAAAATGTAAATTGGGAATAGAAAAACTCACCGTTTTGCGTAAGCGATCCAAAAATTATAACAACTTGTATAGTCGTGTAATCCAAGATCAAAATCAACCTAGATTTATGAAGTTATGTATAAATATATAATTATATAAAATACGAATAGTCCAACAAGTGTTATTTGATAAGTTAGACGTTATGTTGCGATTGGTTTGATTACATATTTATTTAAATGTTTGTTTAGAAACAATATTTATTACAGTAGATAATATTCTATAAACCAATACAAGTAATAGTTAGTTGTTTTTGTTTTGTGTTTGAATTATAAATTTATAAGAAGATTTAAATAGTTAGT
This sequence comes from Stevia rebaudiana, assembly GCA_009936405.2. Lineage (NCBI taxonomy): Eukaryota > Viridiplantae > Streptophyta > Magnoliopsida > Asterales > Asteraceae > Stevia > Stevia rebaudiana. The sequence continues at coordinate 10,656 of WOUH02000015.1, forward strand.
TAACTTAGATAACAAATTTAAAGTAAAAATGAATTGTAAAATAAAATACAAATAATCATTTCCAGAATATTTGTTTATGAAATTCGTTATCTATAATTAATTATTTGAAGTTTTAATAGATTTGCTTTTACAAAAGTCAAATCTTTTGAAATAATTACTTTTTTTTTTATAAAACTATCCAAAACTACACATTTTATTTTTTATAAAATAGAGAATTAAATTAGATGAATTTTGATATAAATTGTGTTAAAAATGAATTTAAAATGAATTATGATTTAAACAAGTTTATTAGATTTTAAATAAATAAAACTCAAAAATCATTAAAAATGATTTTGAAGGCTGGTTAGGACGGGATTCAAACCCCAGACCTGGTTGCTGTGCAGATTGAGTCAACCACCCGCGCTGGGTGAGATTCTTTGTTTAAATGTCAGTTTTAAATTCACATATTTATTGACTCGAATCAGATCTGTTTTTTCAATACGAGCCCTAGATCTTAATCACCTTTAATCGACGAAACCGTATGTTAGATCTACAAATTAGTTTAGGGCTTTTGATGTACAGATTAAGAAGAACTCGAAGATGGTCTTACCTCGATCTGACATTGAGTAGAGGAAGAGATCAGGATCCGGCAGTGGGTCAGCGGCGAGGAGGTTCTTCCGACCACTGTTCCAGTCGAGAGGACGATGTGTTGTACGATGGTGGCTGGTTCCGTGTGATGTTTTTTTTTTTTTTTTTGAACGGCCAACAAACACTGAATTGCCTAGGTACTCCATACGGGGTGACCCAATGGCAAAAGACCACCGCCAGCTAGCCAATCTAGCCATACGGAGCCCTTAAGCACACCAAGTTATCTCTAGTTCTGGGGAAAACCCACCCGCCCGAAGGCCCGCTGGTGGTAAAACCCGGATGCCCTCTAGATCGAACAAAAAATCATAAAGATCTCTGTCTTCCTTCATTGAGCCACCATGCCTCCTCCAAAGTGTTGGAAGTGGGAATTGAACCTGGGTCTCATGTAGA
>WOUH02000015.1:52333-63048 GCA_009936405.2 Stevia rebaudiana
ATAATAATAATAATAATAATAATAATAATAATAATAATAATAATAATAATAATAATAATAATAATAGTAATAATAATCAGTGGCTGAGGTGGCAAGATGAATGTGTCGGGCGTTTCGGACTTTCGGGTAACGGGTCAAAATGGGTTTTATTAAAACGGGTCTTTTTAGCATCGGTTAAAAAGGGAAGATAGGATCAAATAAAAACATTGTTTTGCCTAAAAAGATTTAAAAAAACACATTTTTGTATTGGATTTTTACTTTTTGTACTATAATTTTTTTTTTGTACTGCATTTTCTTATATGTTCTTGGAAAAACTATGTTATCCTGATACCAGAAACCATCCTTTTTATGAATAATAATAAAGTAAATGTACGAGTAAAATGATTTAAAAGGTTTTATCCAATTAAAATAGACGTGAATAATAATTCTGATTACTTATTGAACCTGATTCTAATTTCTGGTTTAATTATCTTTAACTTAATTAGGGAAGAAAAAACGCAATGGCAATGCTCAAGAACATGCTAGAAGAAAGACGAGCGAATCCTAGAAAAGTCAAAAGTGATTTCTTTGACTACGTACTCGAAGACCTCGATCGAGGTGATTCGATTCTTACAGAAGCAATTGCATTAGACTTAATGTTTGTATTGTTGTTTGCAAGCTTTGAAACAACTTCATTAGCGATAACAGTAGCTGTCAAGCTTCTAAAAGAAAATCCACGCGTATTGCAAGAACTAACGGTTAGTAAAAGAAGATTAGTTTTAGATTTGTAAAAATAATATTCCAGTAATTTGCTCAAAATTACAAGTTTTTTTATTATCGTATGCAGGAAGAGCATGAGAATATTCTAAAAAACAGAGAAAATACAGAGTCTGGACTTACATGGAAAGAATATAAGTCAATGACATTCACATTTAAGGTGTGTTAAATATGAAAAATTAAAAATTTAATTCAAAAATTAGTCACTTGTAGATACTTTATAAGTTATAACAATTGCTTGATGTTGCAGCTTATAAATGAAACAGCGCGTTTGGCTAACATAGTTCCAGGAGTGTTCAGAAAGGCTCTAAAAGATATTAAATTCAAAGGTGGTTATAAATTTATGCTATATTTTTTTTTCTTTTTTTTTTAATTTTATAAATAATAAAGTTTGTGAATGTACGTTTATACGGTTTTTTATATATTTGCAGATTATACAATTCCAGCTGGTTGGGCAGTTATGGTGTGCCCGCCAGCAGTTCATTTAAATCCTGATAATTATAAAAATCCACTAGAATTCAATCCATCAAGATGGGAGGTATGATAAATTTATAAAAAATTATGCATGCTAACAGTGAAAATTTATAAAAATTAAAAAAAAAAAAAAAAGAAACTAATGAGTCATGTACCGCGATTTTGTTCCAAACAGAAAATGGATCAGAAAGGCGCATCAAAGAATTTTATGGCATTTGGTGGTGGTATGAGGTTTTGTGTTGGAACCGATTTCACTAAAGTCCAAATGGCAGTTTTTCTCCACTGTTTGGTTACTAAATACAGGTAAAAACTTAAAATAAATCAATTTTATGTATGGATATAAAGTTAATTACACAAATGGTCCTTGTGATTTGTGGAAAATAACATGTTTGGGTAGTAAACGTTTAAAGTAACAGGTATGGGTATTTTTCACACGTTTAGGTAATTAGACTAACTTTGTTACTTTTTTTTGTTGAAGTAAGGTGAAATGACAAGAATACCCTTTTCACTTTTCACCGTTTGAATTTGACTATGCAAAAAGTGCAAGGGTATTTTGGTCATTTAACCCTGATCTAACAGATTCGTTAGCAGAAGTTAGCCTTAATACCCAAACTTGTTACAAAACTTAAAGGATCAACCCAAACCTGTTACTTATAAACCCTTAGTACCCAAATTGTTATTTTTGCAAACCACAAGGACCCATATGTGTAATTAACATAATTTTGTTTCTAAAATTGACAGATGGAAAACAGTCAAAGGAGGGGAAATTATACGAACACCGGGTTTACAGTTTCCAAACGGATTTCATGTTCAGATGACTGTTAAAGACAAACAAAATCAAGATCCAACATCGGAATATTAATTCCATAATATTATCAAGAAATTAGACACTTTTGAAACAAGATTTGTATCATGAGGTTGCAGAAAAGCTTGCAGTAGACGGTAGGTTCCTATTGTGTAGAAAATTTGGGAACAATTACCGAGTTCCTGAATAATTTTGATCGGGATCATGTAAAGCTTGATGCGTTTTAATTGCCTCCTTATTAGAAAATGTAAGTTTACAGAAAGAAAAAAAAAAGAGAAATGCACAATGTTCTATATCACATGCTTTTAACATATAATTTTTTTATTTAAGTTATACAGAGGGTAAAAATAAACAGACCAACTTAAAAGAAATAAAACATATAAAAAAATGAAGCAGAAGTGAGAGTAAATTGTGAATAATAAGACACTAAAATGGAATATGGAAGAAATAGTATCACAGATTCACAGGTTACCTAAATAAATTCAAATGAAACGGATTTTGGTAATCAATGCATGTCAACTGACAGTAAATTCCAATCATTTAGCTGCAATAAGATGTTTTGAAGCACCATATCAATTAAATATTCAAAAGATGATCAAATTATAAGGTGAGTATTATCATAGTGTGCTTGCTATCACAAATTGAGTTTTAAAAACAACTGATTTTATTCTTCAAGTTCAGTATTTATAAACAGTTGTGAGCAGAATCAATGTTTATTCTATCATTCTAATTAGTTATAAGTTATCTACTTTTGACATTTAGCTGCTAATTGACTCAGTAGTATTGATAAGTAGTTGTTGTTTTGGTTAAGTTTGTATCATATTATGACTCTTAATCGAAAGTTTGACTCAACTTTAAGGTGTTATTTTAGTTGTTAAATTTATGTTACGACTTACTGCTAAGTTTGTGTTATAAATTTAATTGATCAGTCAGCTTGATTGTCATTCTAAACCATTAATCACTTGCCTCAATTCTTAAAAGTAACTGCATCTTTACAAGAATGAAGTACAGACCAAATACTTGAAAATGGGGTCAAAGTTTGACCTTTTAGTCAACAAAATTCCTGCTTGCCGCAAACATGATACATAGATATAGCTTATTTATTTCTAAGTTTAAGGTAAATGTTGCTAGAAACCTATGAGATATATAAAAAAAAACAGTTATAAATGTTGCTGGACTGTTGAAGTTATAAACAGTTATAACAGTACAGTAATTGAAGTTTACATTCAAAAATTGGCTATCGAGTAAGTCAGTAAACAGCAAAAGAAATAAGATAACTTTAAGAAACCCTATGTTAACTGGAAAAGTGTTCGGAAGTGGATACAATGCATGTCAATTGAACGGAAAACTGATTACCGGTAATCGCCGGCGAACACCAGAGCGTTACGATGTTTATTGGTTGAATTTATCTCCATTTCCACCACAATCGATGCTGGTTTGCCGGTGTAAAATAAACAAAGATAGAAATCTAAGCATTAATCCGCATCAAACAAACCAATGCTGAATCAACCAAACGAAAACTTGCTGATGATTGAAGAATTAAGCCCTAAATCGATTTTGTCACCAACAATGAAAGACAACATATTTCTTGTTTAAATTTCCATTATACACGCGATATTAGTCAAAAAGTTTCTTAAATACATTCAAATTAGTTTAATTATTATTTACATAAAACGTGTATGATATTGGCGAACGAAGTTGCTTTGTAAATTGCAATTTTGTTCACTAAACTTTTCTTTTGCTTTTTTGTGGCTTTGTGCATGTAATTTTCATTACTTGTCATTAAAGTTTTTAATACTAAATAATTACATTTTGCATAAATGAAAAAAATATATGGGCTGAGGTGAGACACACCTGGTAACAGGTGTTGTCAACATGTATTAGATCTGCTTGTCTCGAAAAAATTCTAGAACCAGGTAATAGATGTTGTTAACATGTATAGAGTCTCCTTAACTCGAAAAGACACAACAGTCAAGTATTATAAAAAAAAAAATTTTAAAAAGTATAGCCGCCGTTTAATCATATGCAAGCAATATGGACTTTTTTTTCATCTTTAATGCAACCCTAGAAAACAAATACCCAACAAGCCCTATAGTTTGTAATTAGTTACTTTTTGTTCATAAGCTGTTGTCTTTTTCGTATTTACATAATCACATGCACTTAATGTATAATGACGGTTATACCCTTCCATTCAACAATTCAATATAACAAAGTTGACACTTGACACAAGAAACTAAAACGAGAAGAAATGGAAACCAAAGAAATAAGAAGTTTAGAACCCAAAACCAAGATTTTCGACAAACCACAATATACAACAAATACACTCGTCCGTAAGTTTAACTACAATACATGATCCATATATACACCAATAACTATAATTTCATTTATCAAACTTTGTAACATGTACATGTACAACAAAATACTGTATCCTAGCTACATATAAAAAAAACACACAACCAAAAAACAATATTATTTAATCAATCAAACTCTTAAATCATATTACCAATCAATTAAACCAAATCACTGGTTATCGCAACGCCATCTTGAAGTAGGAACACAACTCAAATAATGACACCAGCTGCAGTGTTTGTTCCCATTTTCTCCCTTGAAAAGCATCACAAGTCCGACTGTAAATCTGTATTACATTTTCAGTTAATTTAATTGCAACAATTATGTAATATTATCCTCAGTTTTGTTTCAATATTCTTATGTAATCTCATTTCAGTCAATTTGAAACACATACTTATATAGAGACAACAGTTCAAGTAATCAAGTTGATTACTTTTTCTAAAACAAGCCCATTTTGACACGAACCGGTTTCAACCCGAACCCAGTATGACCCGTTTGGTTAAGTATTGCTTCAATTTAAATACTTATGAAATGGATGTTAAAGAAAACTTACGCTATAACCAACATAATCACAGATAGAAGCCAAAATACATATTGGTAGATTGTGTACTTTGATTTGCTACGCGCATCAACAGGAAGATTATGGCGTTCTTGCCAAGAAAATTGGGGCCGAATAAGAAGTACAAACCCTAGAAAGAAACCCGTTAAGAAACCTCCAATGTGCGCAAAATTATCAACATGAGGAAGCATCCCGACAGCTAAATTCACCAAAATTATTATCACTAGTGTAAACAATGCTGCAGCCTACAAAACATAATAATAATTATTAATATTATTAAACTTCAATCCACTATAATTTGCAGACATTTAAAATCATAAATAGTCCAATTTATGCACTAAAAAAACAATTTGGACCAAATTCGACCCATTTGGAATGTTTTTTTTTTTTTAATTTCTTTTTTTTTAGTTCATGTGTTTGACCTGTTATAGATAAAAACATGTCACCTTCAACTTTAACATATATTTAGTTATTTTGGGGCATTTTTAATATATATTTAATTATTTCAGGGTATTTTAGGAATTAATTAAATTTGAAAAAAATTTATGAGTATGATATGTTTTACCTTATTAGCATAAATAGTCCAATTGGTAAGAAGTTCAGATAACATTGCTCCAAGAAGTCCAAAAAGAGCACCAGAAGCACCAACAGAAATATTATTTGTTATAAAAAGTGCAGATAATATGCTACCACCGATCCCCGCTAACATGTAGAGAATCCCAACTCGAACTGTGATATTAATAAAATTAATAAATTAGTAATTATAAAAAGTTATAAGATATATAAATCATTAAAAATTGTTGTATAGATATAGTTATGGAGAATAAAAATGCAAAAGAACCAAAACAGGGATATTTATGTTTCAACTTTTGTTGTTTCTAGTTTTCTACTAAATAGTTGAAAAAGTCAACATGAAAGTCAAGATTAACATACTGAAACCGAACTGTTGTTCGAGGCGAATTCCAATGAAAACCAAACTCAACATGTTTGCAAGTAGATGAACAACTCCAGCATGCAAAAAGATACAAGAAACTAATCTCCATGCTTGATGATCATCAACCACTTTATTCCACTCAAGAGCTCCCAATTTTTCCAATCTATAATAATAATAATAATAATAATAATTTTATAACAGAGTTAATTACAAATATGGACCTGTGGTTTGGGCAAAGTAACTAGTTTGGGTACTAATTTTTAAAAGTAACAAGTCTGGGGTTTATGGTTTTAATTTTGTAACGAGTTTGGGTATTAATGCGAACTTTTGTTAAATTTTCTGTTAAATCTAAACAGAAATGACCAAAATACCTGCTGACTTTTTGGATAACTAGTGAAAGGGTATTTTGGTCATTTTCACCCTAATTAAACGGAAAAGTTAACGGAAGTTAACCGTAATACCCAAACACGTTACAAACTGAAAGCGCAAACCCCAAACTTGATACTTTCAAACTTTAGTACCCAAACATGTTACTTTCAAACTCTTATAATAATAAAATTGTTAGTCAAACCATAATAATCTAATAATAGAAATCTATGGTGATTGGTGAACAAACACCCAAATGCCAAATCAAATCAGATCAAATAAAGTAAAAGTATGGCAAAAAAAGCTCAATCAAGTGGAAAAGCTTTAATGTGCATAAAAAGGTTAATCAATAAAAAGCAATCATCTTTTTCATGAAAAATTCTAAAATCGTATCTAAGAAAGATGATCATGATCCATTATTTTGGCGGAAACCATAAATCAATATAAATGAATCACCATGTACACATATTGATTTCTGTGTGTTGAATTAATCAGTCAACACAAAGTAGAAAATCATCATGAATGCCATAAATCATAATAGAAGAATCACCATTTACATAAATTGATTTATGAGTTTAAGAAATCAAATAACACAACGTAAAAGTTCCCCAAATAAACAAAACTCACAGGAATGCCCTAAATCAATCAAGATTCAACCCCAATTAGGATTTGCAGGAACCGTTATCATACAGAACAAAATCCCCAAATCAAATTGACCATCGTCAGCAACTAAAACCCCAAATCACAAATCAAAACCGTAAATGAGAATAAACATGAAATTAACTTACGTAGAAGACGAAGGACCAAAAAGGGGATTCTCTTTAAGCGGCTGAAAAGACAGTCTACCAAGAAACTTAGCAACACAATCACCTTCAAGATTCGAATTATGATTCTTAGGACAATCATTAACAATCATAATCACAAGAAACATAGCCACATTCGCGACAACAATCATCGGAACTAGCCATGAAGTCCACTGTTTCTCCGATGTATCATGATGGTACGGTGAAGATGGCGCGTAATAAGTCGCCGGCGGTGGACCTCTGTTCTTGTTGCTTCCCCATCTCTCAAGATCTCCGGTACCCATTGCTTTGATTTGTAGATCTTTTGCTTGAAGTTAGATGAAATGAGTTATGAATGTGTGTTTGTGTGTGTATATAGAAGTGTTTTAAAAAGTAAGTTGGAAGAAATTGAGGGAGATACGAAATGATTTACAGATGGTTGCCACTCGGTTTGGTTTGGTTGCTTGTCTGTCGATTTCATGTTAGGTGATCCGCTGCAAATACGCGTTAACAACTTACCTGCAAAGATTTGAGCTTTTTCTTTTTCTTTTTTCTTTTTCTTTTTCTTTTTATCCACTGTAATTGGTTTAATTATTTCTTAATCTACACTAGTTTCAGATAAGGATGTGATCAGCATCGCATCACAAAACAAAATCATCATCATCGTACTCAGTATATCTCATCTAAAGGTATGGTATGAGGAGGGTAAGATGAAAACAAGTTTTACCTCTACCCCGTAGGAATATAGAGGCTGATCTGAAAGAGACCCTCGGCTCATGATGCTTGATTAACCGCCATCCCAGAGCTTTTAACGTTATTTTCACAACAATTAGTAAAATAACGTTAAAACTATTGTAATTTTATTTTTGTCACTCGAAGACCACACTTATATATATTATATGTGCGCTTCACAAAAGGGGATCATCACTAAACAAAAGTATAAACTAAATACCATTACAATATTTAGGTTTGGTATTAGTCGGTAACAGCACTATTGAGAATACAAAAAATATATAAAACATATTGCTTGTACTGGTACGAAGAGGTCGGTATCAGTACAATACGTTCACCTGTCATTCTTAGTATGAGAAACCCTTTTCTCAAAAGGACATCTTTTACATACACCTTGTTATCGGTTAGCTATAATTAGCTATGAGATTTGCTAATGTTATATTTTTGTATCGTTGTGTGATAGCTATGATTATAATTTTGTAAATTGTTTATTTGTCAAACTTTTTTATGGTATTCATTGATCAACAGGTTTATTATTGGAAAGACGTTAATTAAATGGAAGAAAATAAAAAGTTCTAGACTTGTTAATCGATATACACACTCTAAAAACCTTATAAAGATTTTAGTTTTAGATATAAACATTTAATTTTAGCGTAGAAGATTTAAGATCAGAGAAGTGTAGAAACCGATAAAATGTCTTTTACTTAAATAATTGATGTGATAGAAGTGTATCACTGCTGTGTTAGTTGAATCTTTGGAGGGTATGACTTCAAGACCCTCATGTCATATATATTATTTTTATACTTTTTAATCCTATTCAATTTTAAACCTATATAATAGTATCCTCTACAGCTCTCAACTTTTTAAAAAATTAAATAAATTAAAAACACACATTTCATTAAAATAAATCTTAATAATTAATAAAAAAAAGACGACATAATAATTTAAATAATAAATAATAATAAAAAAAAAGACGACATAATAATTAAAAAAACACGCTTTTAAAAATATAACAAAAAATTACGCAGTCACCCGTAGCACGATGCAATTTCTCGTTTCTATTAGAGGACAATTGTCAAATACGGATCGGAAGGATTTTCGTACAGTTTGGTAAACGTCTCCCAATTTATACTCCTTTATTCCGTCAAGATTAGTTGCTCTCGACGCTCCAAGACTTGAAGGGCAATTTCTTCTTTTTTTTCTTTTTTGTTTCTTCCCGCTCTCTACTATATTCAAGTTTTTTCTCTCGTTCAAGATCTTTTGCCGCTTTGTATTCGGCTAGAACTTTAACCAAGCTCTCTGATTTACTTGACGACCCGGCAGTGGGTTTCCCCCATTTGCCCTTTCGTGGAGAGGTGGTCGGTGATTCATCGTTAAGATCGAATTGAAAATTCAAGGGATCATTTGATCCCTCATTTCCATACTCGAATCTTCTAGATTTTTTAGAGGTTTGAGAGTGTTCTTGAAACTCCTCACCCATAGCCATGATTTGTTTCCATTTTTTATGGTCTCTGACAATTTTCCTAGCAAAAACAAGGTTACAACCGCCTTTTTCGTACGTGGCGCGGTATTGAGTTTGATTTTTCTCCATAATGTCTTTGTCGGACATCCCACTCCCCCATCGACGAACCTAAAATGAAAAAAAAAACTAAATTAAAAATTACATTAAATTAAAACACTTATGTTTTATTATATAACTAAAATTACAATTCGAATGTGAAGCCCGTTGAATTGGTTCATATTCTTGTTTATAACATCTCACTTGCAATTGAGTTGGTGGACATTTCATGTCGTTCCATCTAGTGCAGTGGAAAAGTGTTATAGGACCCCGTAACCAAAAACTTTTGGCTTTTTGTTGATCACCTATCGAACCATCATCGGATATATTTAGCCAAACATTACATAAGGCGGTAACTTCTCTCTCCGACCAAGGCGTTTTTGCTGCCCGATTTGGGAACTTTTATTTTCACGTGGGTGTCCTTGGCTTGTACATGTTGCTCTTGCTGGTACTCTTGATGCACTTGAAGTTGTTCTTCTTGGGTAGGAATGTAGTCGTCATTTGCAACTTTTGAGTTCTCATTTGCACATTCTCTGATCCTGATATTCTGCTGAAGTGGTTAACGGATAATCGTTTCACGCTCGATCGATCGGTTAATCGCAAGACTCGCGGAGGTTCTGCTCACGGATCGCTGATTTTCTTATTCTCTCTATATCGTTATACCGTCAAATCAGGTGAGTTCTTCGAGCCTCCTTTTTACTGTTTGCAAATACTTTTGGGGCCTGGTATGCATACGTAAATGTTTTAATGTGTTTATGTTATACTGTATTGTTGTTAAGTTGATAAACGTATTCTGTGATAGATACGTAGGGATTGTGATATAGATCTATAGGTGTTGTTAAAATAGATCTAAGATGATGATCGATGTGAATTGAAGGAATGTTGGGATTATAGCCAAGGTAGACTTTTGTGTACTAATGATGTGGTGGCCTGGTGGCTGGACTCTTCCTACATACGCCCTGTATATAAGCATCATCAGTATGATAAAAGTATACCTAGGTTAGATTATGATAAGATTGTTGTAAAGGTAGAGTTTCATGTATTGCTGATGTGGTGGGCTGGTGGCTGGATTCGTCCTACAAACGCCCTATACATAAGCATTGTCAATATGATGAAAGTATACTTGGTTTAGGCTGGTTGATCTATAGATATGATTGATATAGATCCAATGATATGATTGCGATTATGATGATATGTGAGAATTTGATAAACGTATTTAGGGTATAAATACGTAGGAGTTAAAGTATAGTTATGATGTTGGTTTGTGACGTTATACTTTATAGTGTTAAAAAAATATTGGCCTTGCTTTAAGTGTTGAGGTTATCAGGATTATCATCTGTTATGACGAAGGTAGACTTCCATGTATTGAAAGTGTGGTGGGCTGGTGGCTGGGTTCGCCC
>WOUH02000015.1:63148-73625 GCA_009936405.2 Stevia rebaudiana
TCTTGTGTATGTCTTGATCCTTGTATTATTCAATTAATAATGTTCTTTGTTCGCGTTTTATATTACACGGATATCCGACGTTTGTTGCCATGGATTTTATTATCCGTTAAGTCTAAATTAGTTAACCCGAATTAAAAAAAAAATGCAACTAGATTATCACGTCTTGTGTCGTGGCATCAAATTCGTTTACTAATTAGGGTTTGCACGTCATGTCACCTTCTATTTAGACAAGTCCTACTTATATATATTTACATATATAAGTAATTAAGATCACAGTTCACATATATACTATAACACGTATATATGTACGTACGAATAAGTCAAAGACGGACCTAAAATATTTTCGGTTGTCACATATTTCCCTCCACTATTGAGGGTTTTAACACTACTTACAGAAGTCATCATCTTTTCTCGTGCATCTTCAAACATTACAATCTCTCCTCTCTTATTTTATTTGAAATGTGCGCTACCCCAATCTATCTAATAGCACCCAAGATGTATGTTCGAATATCATATTCGTTGAAGGTGTTTGGGAACCTAGTGGATTAGTCCAATGGATCATTAAACCTTATTTGGATCACGTAGCCTTTGGAACCTATGCACGCTACTGTCATATTTTACTTTCTTTAAATTTTCATGTTTTATTTATGTTTTTTTTAAATGTCTAGCAATTAGGTTTTAATTCTCTAAATCGTGGTTGGTGGCAAAACCACGTTCTTTGCTTCCTAGGTAATTTGTAGAACGAGCAATCGAGGAGCCAGTTGAGTCTTACGCTAAATTTCTTAAGACTGTGTTATGTCCATTACTTTTCATATCATTGATTTGACCCGTTAGAAGACCCGGATATACAATACTTTCCCTAAATACTTTATTCTTTATCCGGTCTAACATTCTACGTCTACACATCCACCTCAATATTATCATCTCTGTTATACAACTTTCGTGTGTGTATTTTTAAGAAACCAACACGATCTCGTAACATAAATAAATAGTATATACATATTTATGTCAACCGTGGCACTTCTGACATAAATTATTTTCATTTTTGTAACAGAAATCAATTACTTAGATAGAAAAAAATTAATACATAAAAACAAAACTTTTGGTATTTCTTAATGCCAAATCAAAAACAGGATCATACTATCATGGTAGAGGTAAGGTTTGTCTTCATCTTACCATCCTCAAACCCTACCTTTAGGTAAGATATATCGAGTACAATGATACTGATCATTATCTAACATGTTTACAGCTTGCTTATAATCCATTAAATCAAGTTAAAATCAACCTTATATAAACTACTCGTAAGTCAAGCTCAAGCGAGAGATTAACATAAATCAATCTCTTAAAATTAAACAAGTCGAGAAACTCAATGATTTACTCCCCTACAACTTGTTAACCCATGACCCATCAACCCAACACAATTGACAACCTTAAATTTTAACAATTTATTGAAAACTACTAACCTTTTTATAAAAAAAATCAATTATTATATCCATATGTTCATCTGTTGTCTAAAACACAAATGTATAATTTGATTTAGTAACTTCACACTATCTCTAATACAACAAAAGTTACATCTCTCTCTCACTTGATCCAACCATTTCCAATAATAGCTACTAACATACACAATATTTGAAACAGCAGTCAACCATTTTGCAATTTTCTAAAACAAAATTGTCTTACAGAAGAAAAAAAGTATTCACATTAAGAAACATGGTGCCATTATTAAAGTATGAAGTTCTGAAATCCAGCCAATCAAGTTTCAGGCCCAAAACAAGCCATTTTTATCACCTGAATTTTTGTCCAGCTGGCAAATTCCATTGCACCACTATAAGATATCTTTGCTATATATATATGACAGGTTGTCTTGAAAGTTTTATTATGTCTGCACCCACAAAAAAAAATATATAAAATAATAAATTAGAGAGTTTAAGTAACATATTCAAACAATCAACAAAGAACGATTTTCTTGTAAATATGTCACTTTGTGTTATGTTTTCTCCCTAACGGGTCAAAAGTTAAATAAAAAATAATTAATTAATGAAAAGTATGTTGAAAGTAACCCAAATTGTTTTTCAATTATGCATAAAACCTTGTAAATCTTTTACTGCAAAAATGGAATACTATTCATATAATATAATCTAAACACATTTGACAGACTTATTAATAAACAAAGTTTGAATTATTTACTGAACTAAGTATTAATGTTTTTTCTCTAATGTACCAAACCAGTAACTCAAAATTTTTTAAAACCTGAAAAAGTAAATAGTCACCTAAAGTGTATTTTTGTTGCATGGTAAATCTTTATTTCTACATACAAATTACTATTAAGTTAATATATAATTTTAATCATGTTTGACAATTATGACAAACTAACAATTAGCTGAAAATGTGTCCAGTCAACCCAGCTTATACCAACTAATTTAATCGTTTTGACTCGTAAATCAAACCACATAACCTGCACATTTTGCCACCAGTAATCTACATACATAAATATATATATATATATATAGGGTAAATATAATATGAAAACCCTCTCGAGTTGAGAAAACCCGCGAAACTCTAAAGAATGCTCGAAAACTCTAAGTTAAAAAAATTAATTTTTTTTTAAAAGGCTCACTTTTAAATGCAATTTCGTCACTTTCTATAAAAAAAGAAAAAGAAAAAGTGCCGAGTACTTTTTTTTTTAAATACGCTTAAAATAATAAATAAAAACCCGTTTTTTTTAATTTCAGCGAAAAAATTTGTTACATATGTATGTTACAATCTCTGAAATTTGTAAAAAATATTTAAAAAAAAACTACTCGGCGCTTTTATATAATTTTTTCATCAAAAGTCTTAGATTTTAATGTATAATTTATATAAAAAATATGAAATTGTAAAAATTAAAATTCGAAAAAAGTCGTTACATATGTTTCAAAAAGTGGGTTTCGGGGGTTTTCTCAACTCGAGAGGGTTTTCATATTATCCATCCCATATATATATATAGAGAGAGAGAGAGAGAGAGAAAGAGAGGAACGCACTAATTGAACTAAATCAAGGAGTCAGCATCAAATTGGTTTTTGAGGAAGGAGTCACCGAACCCGGGGTGCAACATCTAACCGCGGTTGGATCACATTCTGCATCAAACATGTAGTCTAACCGTCTTCCTAACGACGGTTGAGACCGATGCAACCACGAGTCTGAACCACATTTATCTTTCTCCAACTCACCAGTCTCAACATTCTTGCTGCAGTCATCATCAACAATCTTTTTTGGAGTTCTTTTTCTTATTATTGAAGGAGTATTCTTATAACTCAAACCCGAATTTCTCAATATAGCTTCTGGACTGTTACTATTGATAGAGATACTTAATGCAAGATCAGGAGGTGTTGAACAAGAACTTTGACCATTTGACTGCATTGACTGTATTGACTTTGACCCGTTGACAAAGTTGTTGACTTTTGGTGGTTGGTTACACACAGAGCGATTAGGTGGTGTTTCATAAACTAATTGTTTTTCAGTTGTTTGAGTATTGCATTCATTAAATCCCAAAACTGACAAACTTAAAAAATGGTTATCGGGTGATGTCACAAGTTTCAAATCTGGTGATGTTGATGGTTCAAGTTTTTGGATTTTTGCATATCGCGTAAACCCTAAACAGTCATCATTGGTTGTTAAACTAGATGTGGTATTTCCCAGGGCTAAATTTGTAAAACATGTATTTGTTGGGGTAAATAAGTTTTTTTCAGTAGTGTTTGGTTGCATATTTCTTTTTTTGATTATATTAATTTCAGGGGATGTTGGAAAAGTAGTTGGTATGTTTAGATCTAATCTCCTCTTTGTGCTATTCCAGTGATTCTTAATTGCATTATCAGTCCTGTTATTGAAAATAAAACACAATTGGGATGGTAAATTAGATAAATTATTAAACTTATAAGTGTAATTATGTTATAAAATAAATAAAAAATCAATTTTATTTTTTTGTACCTTCCGGGTAGGAATCTAGCAATTTCTGCCCATTTGTTACCGTATATCTGGTGGTAATATGCAAGAGTTGATTCCTCATCATCGGTCCATGAGTCTTTCTTTATTGCAGGATCTAAATGGTTGTGCCACCTAAAAAACATATAAAATATATTTTTATATTTAGTAGGTAATAATCAAAATAACCCCATTTATATATAAAATCTAACTCATTAAGCATTGGAATTACTTGATGAAATGTTAAAAAAATTATTGTTAAAAAAATTTAAATCAAAGAAGTTGAAGTGTTGTGCTGTTACTGATAGAAGTTTAGTTTAGACTTTAGTGTATGGAATTTAAACAAACTTAAATAAAGGGAATAATGACAAAAATGTTACATTGAAAAGGGTATGAAATGGATTAACTTTTATAATTTATAATTCATTTCTAAAAATGTGTTTTCAAGGACAAACAGTATATATCACTTGGTCAGTTACTAGCACCAAAACAGAGTATGCATTCAGGTATCTGAAATATTTGACACTAAAACTCAAGAATATAGAAAATATGTATATATGTATACAGACTAATAAATAAATAAATATTAAATAGTAGTTACCTTTCCCGGCATTGCTTTCCAATTCGACCAGACAAATGTTTTGCAATAAATGACCATTTTTTACATCCATGTTTTTCAACTAATTCTCTAATACGGTCATCCTCCTATAACAAGGTTTAAATAAAAAATATATATAACATAGTCATTGAACATAACAAACACATAAAATAAAACAAAAACTTATTAAATTTACAATAAAGATAATCCAAATGAAACCTGTTTAGTCCAGGGTCCTTTAACAAGTTCAGGATTTAGAACTTTTTGCCAACGATGCAGGCATTGTACATCTGATCTTCCAGGAATAGATTCAGCTTCACAAGACAAAAAAAAAAAACAGGTTAAATTTAAAAATTCAACAGTGAAAATGCTAACATTTTTTTTTTTATAATTATTAGTTTATTACTCTGTCACCACTATATATCTGTAAAAATTTAAAATCAAAGTCACTGCTACAAAAAAAAAAAAGTTGCATCAAGAATGTAATAAACAAAGGGCCTACTTGATTGCAGGCTTACCTATTTTCTTCCAGTTTCTCCCATTGTACTTCTTCACTACATCAGTTAAGATAGTGTCCTACAATTTAAATTAAAAAAAAAATTTAATATATAAGTATCCTGCATATATATTAATGATAACTGGTCGAAGAGAAAAGATGTTGATTAGATGCTTAATGTATAAACCTAATATGAGCATTGAGCAATGTACAAAATAAATATCCTACTAGTGAAAAAAACTGCATTCTACACTATCATATTGGACATTGATAGTGAACAACAGAACAATTCAATAAAATATATTGTTTTTACAGAAAAAAATTAACCAAGAAATTAGTTTTTTTTTTCAACTGCTAGAAGAATATACAAACACCAACTAACCTCTTCATCTGTCCAGCCTGCTTGTGATGACCGTTTAGTTTGACCACCACTTCTACAAGCACAAATAAAAAAAAGTATTTAAGTAACCAATGCTAAATGGAAGAACCGGTTTCTGATCAAGCAGACTAATGATCTTACTTTAATTAAAGAAAAACCTTGATACAGTTATATGTATCCAAGCATACTTCCCAAATAGAAAAAACATTCATACAAAAATCTTTGCTAATTGAATGGTAATCAAATGATAGCTATAGAAGGATTAACGAACTATCATCAATGATTAATGAGGTCAAAGTCAAATCAATGATTCATTAAATATTGGTCAAAAAGCTACTTAGAGGTTTACCGGCGACTGCAGTCAGATCTCGGAGTGTTAGCATCACAACTACTATCCGAAATCGATGAACACGAAGCGAATCCGACATCTTTAGTCAAATCAAAAGTGTATTGTTCTTCCTTTCCAGCAGCCATCACATCTGTCTAATTTCTATCCCAATTAGTATATATTAACCTGCAAATTGACAATCAAACATATAACAAACAATAGTAATTACACTCAATGTTCACCCTAAACGGAAAACGCCCCCAAAATAACAAAATCTACAACCCAAACATATTAATATTAATAACTTCTATCAAAAACCAATCATTATATATCAATTAATGCGATTTCCAATCAAGAACTGCTTCTAGTAACTGCAATCCAGATATAGCCTGCATTTTTCTAGATATTCATCTTAAGAACTGCTTTAAAAAACAGTTCAAGCAATAAGTTTTTCCAAACTCCGAAAGAAAACACCGTATCCATACCCTAACTTCAAAAGTTATCACCGACAATATTAAATCCATCAGCATTGCAATCGAGTGCTAAGAAAACAAATCAAAATGAGATTGCACAAAAGCTAAAGCTTCTTACTAAAGATCGCGCTTCAAAAATCCATCCGTTGTAAAACAATGATAAACACAAATACAGATAATAGATATAGAGTGAGAAAGTAGGTAACCGAAGCTTCGTAACCGTCAAATTAATGATAAAATGACAAAGAAAACGAGAAAAAATATGCGAGAAAATGTGTAGAGTAAATCGGCATTGAAACAGGTTTGAAATTCAACAAACCTTTGTTAGGGCTTTAGCGAAGATTTAGGGACGACAGCTAGAGAGAGAGAATTTGATTTATACACGGGTTTGTAGAGAGAGAGAGTGTGTGAGATTCAGATCACGACGGAGTAGCGGGAAAATGAGTGTGTGTGATTTTAGAGAGAGGGGGTATTTAACGAGTTCAAATTTTGGGGCTTTTTAGCCTCAATGAAAGCGTACGTTAGAAGATCTAGGTGGAGCCTATCGAGTTTTCATGTTTTAGGTTTTTTTCTTTTCCAAAATATTATTATTTCCAGTAGAATAATAAGAAAAGTAACATATACTGATTTTGGTGTTGTGTCAAACTGTCAATAAATAAGAGCACGCATATCACTCTCTTGTTTATTCTCACATTTATCTTTGGTCTTTCTCTCATATTAGTTACTAATACTCATTTCATTTTTTATGGATATACAAAATAAATATATTATTAATCAAAATAATTTTATATTAAATTAGTTATAAGCTATTTAAATATAATCAATTCAAACTATGTTCGTTGAAATATTAAAAATTGAAAGAATAATGATACCAACTATTTTCTAAAAGTGATTTGTAAGAAGTTTTAAATAATTAATGTGGTTTAATAGTTTGGTTAGTGAATGTAAAAAATACAGTATTAGAAAAACATAAGTGATTTAATTAAAACAATTAAAAAAATTGGTTATTATTCTACAAAGTTACCTATTTTATTTGTATATATTGATTAATATAAATTTAAGTTAATTCAACTATGTTAAAAGATATTTAGACCACTAAGTAAACATGAATTGAATTAACATTTATTAATAAAAAAATTTTGATTCCCTGCTATGAAAAAAAAAAATTTTAAATTAACTTAACATAATTTATAATTGTTAGTTTGTTACGTAAAATATACAAGTTGTGTATTTATTATTCAACATTTATTATTCAAGTTGTGTAATATACAAGCTTATTCAACCAACGTCATATACATGACTTTTATTTATTTTTATTATTAAGTAACTAACATTATTTTTATTCAGCCCGTGTAACACACGGAATTTAACCTAGTTGGTTATTTAATTTAGATTGTAAATAATTAAAATTAAAGATAACAAAAGCAATTTTTAAAATTTATTTTATTCAACAAAGTTTAGTTTTAATCCGTTTATTACTCTCCAAAATTCATAACATCTAATCTAAAACCCTAAGAAATTAAATCTTCTTCACATATGTTGCTCACTTCCATCCAGAATTTGTAAACCACCTGAACGTTCGACGAACAACTTGTGAACCGTTTGGCGGGAAGTTCGTTTATGTTTATTCGTTTATTAAATTAATGTGAACAAGAAATTCCGTTTTGTTTAATTAAATGAACGAACATGAACAGAGATCACGTTCGTTCGTTCGTGTATGTGAACATTCAGTAATGCGTTTGTTTATGTCCGTGTACGCTCGTTTGTTTATATCATTCATTAAATGTGTTTTAATTAGTTTATTATCTTAACTCTATATGTCCAATGCATTTTATTTTTATGATTTTTATATCAAATGTTTAACATTATGTTTATTTAAGCTGATTCAGTATGTTATATGTTTAATATGTTGATTTTTATATTTATTAAGAGACTATATGTTCGTTTGTGTCCGTGAACTGTTCGTGAACAAAGTGAACGTTTTCCAAACAAACATCAACAATTGCTCGTTCGTGTTTGTTTGGTTCGTTTATAGCCCTACTTTCATCCATACTTACGTCTACCTTCAACAGATCGATCGCACCATGGGGATCTGATGAATTTCTGAATGTACCGATTAAATCTGAAGATGAAGAATTTTGAGAACCCACCATTGTTTGTAAGCAACGGAGATAAGTCTAATGATGATGTTTTTTTAAAAGTTAAAGGAAAATCGTTATTCATAGTATCTTAATAAATACTTTGTATGTGTGTTTTAACAATATTAGTGGCTGATTTGTTAATACATTTTTGTAAAATCACTTTGAACTTCTCAATACAAACCAAGTGTTTGGTAATTTTGGTGAAATATCAAAACACTTATTTAATATTAGCAACCTATCAAAGTAGTTACTGAATCTCTAAGGCAACCAATCATGTTATTTGTTTGTATCTTGGTTTAATTGATAATTTATTTAAGGTAAGTCCATAAACTTTGCTTGTTGATTTGAATAATACTCCTAAGCAGTGGTGGACCCAGGATTTTTTTTTCCATTGGGGTCACATTTTTCGGTCCTCTTATTTATTGTAATCTTCATGTTTGATTTCAAATCAAGTCATCGGGTCGGGTCAGGTCGGATAAATATGATACTATACAATATTATAATAAAATTAAATTGCTAACTGAAAACACACAACAATCTAAATTCTAATATTAAAGATTACAACAATTCAGTCATATATATGGGGTGGACTATATATGGGGTTTGGGTGAATGATGAATCTTAAAAATTAAAGTATAGATTTTTTTTGTTTTTAGGAATGAGTGAACTATATATAAGGTCTGGGTGAATTCGTAAGAAAGAGAATGAAGGATTTGGGTGAATATGTAAGAAAGAAAGAGAAAGAAGGGTTTGGTTGAATTCGTGAGAAAGAAAAAGAAACAGAAAAAAGAAATAATAAGAAAAGTCCTAAGTGGGATTCAAACTTGGGATGAAGGATAATAAACACGCAGTTGTTTCACCTAAATTGCCATTGCGGCAGCTTCACATTTATAAGTATTATGAGTTCATAATAATAAATACATTGGGTTCACTAAGAAAATTCTTTATAACGGTACATTACGCGTTCAAAATTCATTGTGGTCACGTGACCCCTATCCGTTACATGTGGGTCCGCCCCTGCTTCTAAGTTCTAGTTTTCTAAAGCATACTAAGTTAAAAATATATATTTATATTGTCAAAATCCTGTAATCTGAGAGCATCTAATAAAGTTGGAGTTTTGTTTGTTATGAACATATGTTATACAGTTATAGTAATGACTCTTTCGAAAAATTCAGAAATGTCAAGTAATGTCGCTACATTAAAACTATGGATTTTCTTTATTTTTTTTAATCATTATGAACCATCTCACAGAGAGAAAAAGGATGACAGTAAAGAATGGTAAATGCGTACAAACCATGGTAAATAATTGGAGCAATGGAATTGGTTTTTTACTTAAATTGACAATGGTGATTGTGTTTTCATCTACTTGGTCTAAAAATACTTTTCTTTTTATCATTACAATTGTGACATCCGTCTAATTCAGGTCCTTAATCATTTACAATTTCCTTAAATTTATTATAAATAATGAATTAAATAACCTAACTATTTATCAAATAAAACGGAAATTATTATAAAACCTTAAGTTTTATAGAAATATATACAAATAAACAAACTAAAACCAAAAGTATTTAATAAATACATCTTAATTAAGTCTATATATGATTAATTTTACAAATTTATAAACTTATTAGTTTAAACTAGCATAACAAAGTCCTTGTGGCCAAATTTTAAAAAAAAAAAAAAAGAAACAAAAACTTTAAAAGAAATAAGAATTTGTAAATAGTGGCTAAAACCAATTTAATAGAACTTTGGGGGACTGTTTTTGTCATTTCCCGAAACATGTAAAAGACACCGCCGGTATTCACGTTTCCGGCCAGGCGCCATTAATGTCACACCCCAACCGACGGCGGAATCATCGGAGCGTGATGCGATTGTTCATCACACGTGTCACTAAGCGTTACAATATTTAATCATGCAAAAGTATATTTCATTCATTAAAGTCAAACACATGGTTCATGTAGCATAACACACATTCATAGTAAAATAAAACATCCAACCTAATACATATAAATCCAATTATTAAATCTAGGTCCATGCACCCTAGATTGTCATCCAAATCAGCAACTTAACCTGTTACACATGTAAAATAGAGAGTTCAA
>WOUH02000015.1:81540-98014 GCA_009936405.2 Stevia rebaudiana
TTATTTATGTCTTAATTTATCATTTATGTTTACTATATGTTAATTACATGTTATTTGTTATTTGTTGAAGGAATGACAGAGGTTGCACGAGGGCACAAGGGCGATGGAGGCAATTTGCCTCCACATGGGAACGCTCATATGATAGATAGTGTTTGTGAGAAGTGTAAGTTACTTCATCTGTTTTATACATGTATTTACTTTAACTATATTTATTTGTTAACTATTTTTATTTACCATTATAGCAAACACCCAAAGACGTGGAAGAGGAACTAATTCCAAAATGCTTAAAAAATTTGAAGCGAATAACAACGAGCTTCTTCCACTTGAAGTAGGAGTTGATGGTAGACGATATACCATTGTTGGAGATTAAAGGTCTCATTTCATCAGATTTATGTCTAAATACATCGTATCAAGTGCTCCAATGCAATATGGTAGTTGGGAAGATGTTCCCGATAACTATAAACGTAATATGTTTCCATCATTATATGTTAGTAGATAATTTTATAATTTTTTATATAACCTTATATTATATATCTTCTAATTAATTGTATTTTTAGCACTACTTTGATTTGAAAAGTCTAAAAAGCGAAGATTCTTGGCCTAAGATTCAAATTACCATCCATAGATAATGCAAAAGAATTTATCGCGACCGAAAAAACGAAATAAAAAATCATTTCGTTAGTGTTGGTGGGGACAATGATATTGAAAAGACCAGGCCTCCCCACATCAAGCGGTTGATCTTCCCAGATGGCACGAGCTTTGTAATCAATTTACGGATCCAAAACACATAGCTCAAAGCATTCGCAATAGCAACAACAGGAAAAAACATTTATATCCATCATTGCACGGGTCAGTCATACACTCAACGACAATGAAAAATTGTAAGAAAATATTAATATGTAAAATTATTATATTAAAATATCACTAATACTATTTATGGTCTTTATAACAACAGGAAAATAGACAATCTAACTATGTTGATAACTTTCAGGATGTGCATATGAGAGATGGCAGTTGGGTAAATCCAACTACGTATGCAGATTATGTAAGTCACTCGCCCCAATTTATAGAAACTTTTAACTCATATAATCCTACATGTTTCATATTATAGACGAAACCATTTTAATTTATATGTGAAATCGCATATTTTAACCAATTTTGACCCGTTTTATTGTTTATTATTGTAGAACCGCATTGTACAAGAATCCAATAGGTTGTCTGATTAATTTAAAAATAATTATATACTCTATCCCGACAACAAGCCGTCGGAATAGGTTATCTGATTATTTTATTAACTAGGGGTTTGGTTAAAATAATGATAAGCTAACAATAATTAAAAACTCTTTGCTGACAACGGGGGAAGAGTTTTTAATTATTGTTAGCTTATTATTATTTTAACCAAACCTTAATTAATAAAAAAAAATGATTCAACCTATCCCGACAACAAATTGTCGGTAAACAGTTTTTATTTATTTGTTAATTTATCGTTATTTTAATCAAACCCTAATTAATTAAAAAATGGATTAACCTATCCCGACAACTAGTTGTCGGCAAAGATATTTTTTTTTTTAATTTTTTTTTCTACTGGTTACGAAAAAACATTTTAACTTTTTTTTTTTAAAGAATGAAATATTACCTTTGCCGACAACCCGTTGTCGGGATTGGTGGTACATATCCCGACAACCACTTTCCCGACAACTCACCCGACTTATCCCGTTAACACTTAGCCGATGACATCTTTGCCGACAACTCGTTGTCAGGAAAACCTTTATCGGCAACACGTTGTCGGGAAAAGTCTCTTTTTTGTTGTCTGGACAAACATGGATTGTTGTAGTGTATTCAAATAGCAGAATCTGAAATATTAAAAAATTCGGTTCACTGAAGTTTATGATTCGTATTTGGATAGAGATTTTTGAAGAGTTTGGGTTGTTTGGGTATCCGAATAAAAGAAATTTATTTATTTTATTAATTAATCTATAATTAGAAAAATATATATGTATGTAGGGCTGTAAATGAACTAAACGTTCAGTGAACAGTTCGTGAACCGTTCGACGGAAAGTTCGTTTTTGTTCGTTCTTTTAATAAATGAACGAACATGAACAAGAAATTTTGTTCGTTTAGTTAAACGAACGAACATGAACAAGGGTTTCGTTCGTTCATTTGTGTTCGTGAACGTTCGGTAAGGTGTTCGTTTACCTTCGGTAAGCTGTTCGTTTACGTCCGTTTGTCTATGTCATTCATTAAATATGTTTATATCTTTAAATTTTTAATGTTTGGTTTATTATCTTAACCTTTTATGTTTATAATTGTTTTTTATCAAACATTTTATGTTTATTGTTGTATATAAAATGATTATCTTTATATTTATTTAATGTGATAAAATGTTTAACTTTATATGAACAGGGGTCTCGTTCGTTCGTTTGCGTTCGTGAACAAATATAATCCTTAATGAACGAACACGAACAAGAATTTCCGTTCGGTAAGCGTTCGTGAACAAGTTGAATGCTTAACGAATGTACATGAACAAGACTCGTTCGTGTTTGTTCGGTTCGTTTACAACCGTATATGTATCCAAAGTGAAAACATACACATTCTATTCTGAATTAACAATTTTCATCTTCACGCACACAGCCTCCGTTTGTTTTCTATAACTTTTTTTTATGAACAAACGGTTTTAAACGAGCTTGTAGGTTCTAGTAAGTGGTAACAAATAGTGTAATTACCCTAGTGGCATGAATTGTAATATTTTTAACACATAAAAAATCAGATATAGGCGTTCATGGAAATCCGGTAGTCAACACATCTTCCCCTAGCTTGTTTACATCGAGTTTCTTCTAGATCGTTCGACGACGAATCTTTAGCGAGTCAAGCAACCCCATTAATTTTGTAAGTTATCTTCTGATGTTAATCTTCTTCGTAAGTCGCAAGGATTTGTAATCTCGATTCAGTTACTGCTTTCCGATTGTATGTTTTATTGACTTTTTCCCCACGTCAATCAAGTGAGTTCTACGTTTATCGTTCATTTCATACTGAAAGTTCGATTTGATGTTAAATATATCAAATTATTTATTCTGCTTGCACTGTTTGCTGAAATCGCAACTAAATGTTCGGCAAAAATCCCTAAATACTGATTTTATGGTTGAAACCTAAATCCCCAATGCTAACTTTTTTTTGTAAGTATGTATTTTCGTTAGACTGAAATATTGGTATTAGGGTTACGTTGAAAAGCAGGTGAAAAGAGCCCAAAGGTCCCCTAATTCTTTTGATTCGTACAAATCATTGATATCGCCCATTGTTTGTTCATTTTTGTGGTAACAATCTAGAAACTTTGCAAGCAGCAGCACACAGAGTCACAGAGCGGAGGCTTATTGCTATTACTTTGACATTGATTTTTGGTAAGTTGCAAATATTATGTTTCATTGATTCTCAATTCTTCATGAAGTAAAAATGTAAAATAGTTGTTTAATAGTGCCCTCAAAGCATAGAGGGAATTATGGAGCTGAGTAAACTTCCTCTAATCAAATTGTTAGTGTAAAAGCTAGCTTGTAACCTTTGTACCCTTGCAAAATTGTAAGTTACAATGATAGGTTACAGAATGTTTTGCTGCTATATCTTGCTCACATTATCTTGAATTTGTGCAAGAAATATATTATTTAATGTGACATCTAATCATTATTTGCTAAAATCCCTTCTTTCAATGTGTATCCGAAATAGTTGATGGTCAAATTCATATTTAATCTAGTGTGTATGATCGAGCTCATAGGTTTAGGGTGTCTTTTAATTGGATCAATATGTTGCTATGCATATGTTATGGGAGAAAGTTGCAAAATGCATCAATTTCATTGGATTTTCCTGATAAATGCATCATCACCATGTTCCTTTTCTATTGTAATCTAGAAAATAGTTTCAAAATGTTTGTTTCCAGTCAGTGACATCCGCTGATTTTGAGTTTATGTTACCTTTACTTGACTTTTTGAAATTTAGCAAACTTGTAATGAGTGTACTGTTTAGTTACTTTTCATGAATGAAAGAACTAAACTACTCAAAGGTATTATGATATATGAATGATCCATAGTTTTGAGGTCATTATGATTGTTCTTATAATGTATTTTGTTTCTTGTTTCAGATTCAACTATCTAATGGCAGATGAACATGCAAGGATGAGCAATGTTACGGGTGAAAGTTCTGATTCAACAGTTGAGATCCATCTCAAGACACTTGATTCACAGTTGTACAATTTCCATGTTGATAAAAATGTATTCCCTGCTCTCTCAATATCTTTTTATTTTCAATTTCTCCCTGAATTTATCACATTTGCATGTTAAACCTGTATATATTTAACAACCCTTCAAGATTTTTGTTATCGTCACTCCTATTTGTGACTGTCATTTACAAATACCTGTTATTTAATATAAACAAATATGATTAACAAGCATTTTTTATTTTGATTAAGTTTATTATAGAATTAGGGTATATGTGGCACGTGAATGTGTGAGTAATAATAACAAAGTATGAATTTATATTAATAAACTAATATGAAGTAAACAAAATAAGCATTTTCTTCAAGCAATTTTTTTGTACTATTATATCAAAGAGAAGCTTCCAGAATCCAGATAGAGTTATTATTTTATAATTCATCTTTGTATCAACTGGTTACTTAACTTTTATAGCCACATATATTTATCTTTTTTAGTCAAATTACTTATTTGACTTTTTGTCAAAATTTCAGATACTAGTTTCATCATTCAAGGAGAAAATAGCTAATGATGTTGGTCTTCCAGTTGCACAGCAACGACTGATCTTCAGGGGCAAGGTTTTAAAAGATGAACATCGTCTTTCTGAATATCGTATCCTATTTACACAAATTTACTTAATCTGCTTATTAATATTAAACTGATTACTTTAAATGTTAAAACTGAAGATCATATATTTACACTTATAACCCTTAACAATATATAGACATTGAAAGCGGACACACATTGCATCTTGTCGCCAGACAGCCTTCTGATTCACAACTTTCATCTGGTTCTTCCACCAATACAACAACTGGAAACAGTAGTAACACAGGTGAGATTAACTCTTTATGTATCATTAATTAATTGCTAAAATTAAATTTTACATAATTGCTACATGAGTCATACATATAATGTCAATGTGGCAATGTTATAACTTCAATTATAAATGTTTGTTACATGACAAGATGCTAATGCTGCTGGACGTCCACGTGTCGCGCATGTTTCACATAGTGTTGTACTCGGGACCTTCGGTAGCGGGGACCAAAATGTTGGCGGTCCGCAAGATATTAGTCGGGTATGTTAGTTTTTTGGTTTTCAGTAATATATAGTTTGTAAACTGTGTTGTTCAAGTTTTTATTGTATATAGCATTTTTTGTATTTTAAACTTAAAAAAAAATGGTTTTAGGTTATATCGGCCGTTTTAGATTCCTTTGGAGTTAGAGATGCTAATGTGACAATGCCACCAAATATGCCGGTGAGTTTTTTTAATCTTTTGTTAGAATTTTCCTTAAAGCACTTAGATAGATTTTTTTTTCCTATAGCATATAACAATTTGATCTTCTATAATTATTTTTTCATTCAATCACTCAAGTTCATATATATAATTATGGTTGGTGTCGTTTGTATGTCAGAACAATACTGCATTTTATATGTCAGAACAATATTGCATATGGCTAAATAGCTAACGTGATTGTGTGTATACTAACCAAAAAGATTTAAAAATGGTAGATGGGATTTTATTTGATATTTGTTGGTTATCTACGTATTTACAGTTCAACATTCCTAGACAAGGAAATGAAGCGGGAGTCAATATCAACAATCAAGGTCAAAGTCAAAGTCAACAAGGAAATCATGGTCAATCTGTCCCTCAAGGGGTGCAAATTCCTTTAGGACCAGGAATAGCTATACCAACACTTGCTACGGTAGTAATAAATGAAAATTTTTCTGTTACAAATTATTATTACTTTTTTTATACTTTTTCTCAAGTTGCTATATCGTATTACACACCATATATAATTGCATGGTTTTTTGTTTGTATTTCAGCCAATTCCCAATTCATTAAACACACTTTCTGAGTTTATGAATCGCATGGAACAAGCATTGTCACAGAATGGTAATGATCCAACAACTATTTTTTTTGTTTTTCTATAATCCGAATATATATAATATATCTAAATTTTCTTTATTTTCTAAATCATTACAAGGATATCAACCAAATCAACCTTCAAACAATACCGAAACTTCAGCACCTGTAGAATTACCGACCAGTGCGCGTGGCATACCGTTACCCTCTGCTCTGGCTATTGTTATCCGACATGCACAACGCCTTCTCAGTGGGCCCGCTGTCAATTCTCTATCTGTAACTATTCTCTTAACCTAATTTTAGTATTCATTTATGATTCTTGCATATAAACATTCGTTTTTTTTTCAATTAATTTTTTTCTGATTATGTTTTAATTATAACATGCTGCAACTTGTAGCATACTGCAGGTCGACTAGAAGAAGAGGAGAGTATAACTGACCCCACAATTCGATCCCAAATTCAGTCAGAAGCGATGCAATCAGGGCTTGCAATGCAACATTTAGGGGCTCTTTTGCTTGAACTTGGTCGTACAATGTTGACTTTGCGTGTTGGACAGTCGCCGGTATGTTATTATTACTTATTAGGGAAAATGCCACAGAAAAATAACTAAGTTTGGGAATTGTTTTAATTAGATATCTCACTTTTTAATCGGTTTCAATTAGCTCATTTGAATCTGAATGGTGTGTTAATCATGTATATTTAACCTGAAAGTAGCAGATTAATGATATATTTCATTTAATTTAATAAAAGAAATTTAACCCGCTTGGGTGTATTTTGGTAATTTTGACCCGTTTAGGTGTATTTTGGTGATTTTGACCCCCTTGGGCGTATTTTCGTGATTTTGACCCGTTTAGACGTATTTTAATGATGACCCGTTGGGGCGTATTTTCTAATTTGTTTAAATTAATTTTAATACACATAATGACTTGAAAGAAAAAGAGAGAAAATAAATGCCACATTGCATGCTGACTTAACTTTGTAGGTACAACATCTTTGATTAAAACACTTTTTAAATTATAGGTATGTAAGAACAAAAAACTTTGAGGTACCTAATCAAAACAAACTTGAAACTTGGTTACATTTGTACAAAATCATCCCTTATTATTATTTTCATTGTTATTATCTTTAAATGAGGTTTTGGTTTACAATTGATTAGGGTTTGCATGTTGTAGGCTGAATCATCTGTACACGCTGGACCTGCTGTTTACATATCTCCATCAGGACCCAATCCAATAATGGTTCAGGTTTGTTATTATTTTTCTCTATACACGCGCGTGCAATTGTACAAACTGTACGCATGTAAGCGCGACATAAACTAACTGCTTTTTCGCAGCCATTTCCTCTACAAACTAATTCACTATTTGGCGGTAATCCTACTTCCATAAATACTACGGGGTTTGGTTCGGTTGGCATTGGTTCTGTTCCGAGACACATCAATGTTCATATCCATGCAGGTATCTAAAAATAACATATTGTTATTTTCCCAATTATACCCCTTGCGTAATATAATATTTTTTTAAACTTTTTTTAGGGATTGGTCAGAGGGGAGCTAATGTTGAGTCAAACCAAGGTCAACCTGGTAACGGAACAGGTAACTTTAATTCATTGACTCACGTTATAATATAAACTAATAATTTTGCATTATAATAGTCAACAAACGTCTGACTAATGATTATGCTTTAATATTTATAATTGATTAATTGTAGCTGCAACTGGAGTTAGTATGCAACCTAGAGGGGTTGATGATACCACAAGGAGTGAAAATCAGGCTTCTACAGGTATTATTGTCTATCAGTTCAAGCAAGTTAGATTTTCCTTTTTTTTTTTTGTATAAAATTCACTATTTTTTTTTTTTTAAATTTAGGTCAACCTGAAGAAAGTGCGCCTAAAACCGAGAGCCAAAAGGTATTTTTATGAAACATTTTGGGACATTGTTGGTTTCATAAGATGAAGATTGTTTCACTAATATTATAATAATAATATTATGCAGGATACAGAAAACACAACTTCCAGTAGCAGTGTAGTAAAATCTTCAAATGATGCAGAAGCTGCTTCATCATCAAATTCAGTTACTGATAACTCGGGAAACGCGTCAACAGTTCCTCTTGGACTCGGTTTAGGAGGCTTACAACCCAAGGTTTGTTCATACTCCATATTTTATTTATCGGTATCAAAAATGTATATTTAATGCATAATATGTAAAATTTTGGTTTCTAAAGCGCTAGCTTCATTTACACGAGGTTTTATGAATTTAATACATATGAGAAATTAAAAAAATAATAATAACAATTCACAAGATACACACATAAAATTAAATAACATAATACCATTCAACAGGCTTATTAAAAAATCTCTCACTATTAAATCCATCCAATTAATGTTGGTGATTTTAGTTTCATTAATCATTTCATGCATACTAAATCAAACATAATAAGATCTTTTAACTTCGTATATATAATACATTAATATAAATATTTGGACAAAAGAAGAATTTGGCCATAAATTTTATACCTCCTTTTAACTTGTTATTATACCTGTTTTGCCACCTCTAGTTAGTGTTACAGTTTAATTTTTTCCAGTTTTTTTTAAGCTAAAATATATAATTGTTTATAAATAAATGTGGTCTAGAGACGAAGCCGCCAGACGAAACCAGAGGTTACTAGCGGTACACCACCAACTTCCAATCCTGCTGGTGGCCAACAGAATCCCGCTGCAATCATGAACGATGTCATCGCGAGTCCCGCTTTAGACGGTTTGTTATCTGGAGTTTCAAACCAAACTGGTATCGGGTCGCCAGACATGTTGAGAAACATGTTAGGTCAACTGACTCAGAACCCTGCAATGATGAACACGGTTAATCAAATTGCTCAACAGATTGACGGTAATCAAGACCTGAGTAACATGTTTGCCGGTATGGGCGGACCTCGTGGCGGTAGTAGTGGCGGCGGTGGTTTTGATCTGTCAAGTATGGTTCAACAGATGATGCCAATTGTTGCACAAGCTTTTGGTGGCGGCGGTGGTGGTGGTGGTGGTTCTGGTTCAAACATGTTTCAACAATCAAATCCTGTAAACCGTGAACTTCAACCCACAACTGTTGATGATATTTCAAGTGATTCTCAGGTTTAAATTTGACCCGATAAAGAAAAGATTTTAAAAAATACAAAAAGTTATGATTATTATTTTTTTTTTAAATTTTGGTTGCAGGTGAATTTTGAAGATTTGGTTGAGAAGATTGAACAACAGGAATCACCAGAATCAGTTTTTACATCGGTTGTTGAAGCTGCTGCTCATTTGAATGAAAATGGTGATGATGCTGATGAAATTGCTGATATATGTTTAGAAGAGGGTCTTACAAATGTAAGTATCAGTTTTTTTTTATTTTTTTAAATTTAATTTGTGGGAATATAAAGTTATATGTTTGTTATTTTGTGCAGGAATTTATGGAAATGCTGAAGCGTGATGTTTCTAAAAGAGTTGAAGAAGAGGGAGAGTGATGGTTGTGTTTGTTGCTTCTGGTTTAATGATATGATTATTTTATGGATTTATTTATTGTACAAATAACGCTTATTCTGAAGAATCGGTATCTTGATTAGATTGTTTAAATGATATAACTTTATTAGACAGGTTGAAAGTTACCTGTATACTTGTTCTTTTTTTAATATGAGATTTGATTTTCAATGGATCCATTTGGATATAGTTAACCTAGTGCAACTTTGTTATATATCTACCATGTTAATTAGTTTACAGATGTCCACAATCCGAGTCTTGCAATGTAATAAGTCTCGGCAAAGCATTAAAAACGCATGAGATATTAACAAAAATATCTGAAAGATCGATCGTAGTAGAGACAAATATTTCTTTAAAAAAAAACTCAATAGACGAGACGAGTGATGGTATCGCATGGTTTGGAGACAGTTCGTGGTTATCTTCCACCAACAACAATGGTATATCAATTTATAAGGTTGACATGTAAAAGAGTGTAATTGTCACGTTTGTTGTCATATGTCATTTGTTAGAGCATGTTTTGGATATGTTTTCTTGCATCTCTCTTAAATTAGAAATCAATTTGAATTCTTTTTAACTTTGTAATAACAAACTGAATTAAGTGATTTTATAAATATTGCTAAAGTCTTTTAAACTTTCAAGTTGTTACCTAATTTGACCATATTTAAAAATTGTGATTAAATTTTAATCCAGAAATTCTACTTCGTAATTTTATAACATTTGTATTGATTTAAGCATTTAATACAAAACAAATTGTTTTTTTTTGTTAATTTAAACTAAACGATCTCTATATTAAATTATTGGCTTCATCTAAAAATTCATCGTATCCAATCATCATTTGTCTGCTAATAAGATTACTCAACTACATAAAGTAGACAAACAAAAAAAACATTGATGTGCTTGTTTGGAGAAAAATGAATACGGTATGAAAATGAAAGAAACAACATATCACTAGCACAGAGTTAAGAGTCATAATCTCTTTCATGAATTATTTGATATTAATCGATTAAAGCTTCAAGGCGGCTTACATAGAAATGGAACTAACAAATACAATTTTCTAATCTTAACTTGAAGAAAAATAACAATATAATCAAGATTACAATAATTATACTTTGGATGCAACCGAATTTCAAAGACTAAAAAAATATCAACTATATTAAGATGGTTATAGTGGATGACTGGTAAATTTTAAATCAATTTGTTATTTTTTCTTTTTTTTAAACAGTTTTATACTTATTTTTGTTTATTTATATGTTTTGTTTGTACTTCAAAACCAAAGACAAGCGATCATCTTAAAAATATATTTTCTGAAGTTTGAAAATAGTAGTAACAATAAAACTAATAATATTATATATGAAAATGACAATATTTTAAATAAAATATCACATGTATGTAGGGAGATATTTAGTGATTTATAAACTATTTATAGATTTGTGTATAACTATAGATTAATATTGATTAGTTAATGTAATATGTAGCTTTATTTATTTTTTAATTATCTATAAAGTTATGACTTATATAAGATAGATTGTTCAATCCGTGTATTCACCAATAACGAACCTAAGAATTACCGATTAAAAAAGTAATTAAGCGTTTGATGTCACTCTTTCTAAGACATGAGAAAGAATACCTTAGCCAGGATATCTCATTTACAAGAAATTTTATACTCACCAAATGTGTTTAATGACTTAAAAAAGCAAGATTGTTAAATTCTAGATTCGTAGTAAAGCCTTGGTGTTCTTGTATTGCTACTTATAAATGTGGATCAACAAAACGACATGTGTAATGGTACTAAGCTCCGACCTATTTCCTTTGGTAAGAGAAGCAAAAACCATATTTGACGGTAATATTACAAGGGAATTCCTTTCAAGAATGGAACAAAATGATACCTTTCAAATTTGAGAGAAGATAGTTTCAAATCCCAGTTTGTTTTTGTAATGACAATTAGGCAAAGTCAAAGACAATCTCTTTTACAAGTTGAGTTATATTTAAAAGAACAATTTTTTCAAGTGTAGACCATAGCATGTAACATTTTCCTGAGTAAAACTAGAGACAAAGTTAAAATATTAATATTAAATAAAAGAGTGGTATTTAGAGATTTGTTAATTTATTTAATTGTCTGTTCGTGATTCACTTTTGTACTTTAATAGCCATTTATTAAATGTAATAAGTGATTTGAATTCAAAAAATATTTGTATTAAGACTTTGTAATTCACAACCGTGCAACACACGGGTTTTAAACTAGTATAATATATATGTGTGGGCCATCGAGGACAGAAGTAAAATTGCACTAATTTTAACATTATTTGACTTCATTTTGTGACAATAACGTTAAAAACATTGGGTTGATGGGTTAATCAGGCCTCATGAGTCGGTGGTCTTATTGAAAGCAATCTCTCTATTCTTACGGGGTAGAGTTAAGGCTGTATATATCTTACCCTCCTCAGACCATACCTTAAGTGCGATATAGAGTAAATTGTCGTTTGCGTCCCTGAGGTTTCACCATACTATCCATTTGGATACAAAGTTTTCAATTTCATCCATTATGGGTCAGTTGTTTGCGTTTTCTATCGGTTTGAGTCCAAATCACTAACGGATGTTAGATTTTTCTGTTAAGTCTATTAAAAAGACAATAATGCCCCTAGGGACTCAAATGGTTATATTTGTGAAAAATCCACTCTTTCATTAAACTTTGTGAAGAATTCCACTCTTTCATTAAACTTTGTTAAGAATTCCATTATATCTAGGACTCGTTACAAGTCAGATTTAGTGTAACCTCGTGTTCTATTTGGTTTGTAAACAAGTAAAGGCGAACTAACTCGGTTTACAAATGAGTTGAGCTGTATAAACAAGTCGAATTCAAGCGAATGTTTCTCGAGCTTCGATCCGCAACTATCTACACTCGGTATTATAGCCACTGAATAGCAATTAGTATTAAGCTAAATTAGAACATAAATTAAGATGTTCAATTATTGCTTTTGAAAGTGATAAATAGACTAACCAAAAGCATCAATCACTCACAAAAAATTTATACATGTCTGTAATTAACAAATAATAAAATAACTCTGGCAGCACCTCTAGTTAGAAATATTAAAATTTTGAAGAAAACCTTCAAAATCTTAACAAACTTCATTAGAAATCAAGACTTCCACATGCTTTGCTCTGTAAATTCTTCGCACCGATTTCTTCATCGCCTTTTTGGCGCTCACCGTTTACCCCACGGGTTCTCCCGATCCCAAGTTTTGGCAAACCCCGATTTAACCCATCAAGCAAAACACATGCTTTACACCATTTCTGCAAGTATACAATAAAAAATAAAAATAAAATAAAATAAAACAAAAACTACACGTTACAAATTAATTGCATTTAATCTGTTCTATCTGTAGGCTATAGCTATAAATTATTTCACTTGACCTGTTTGAGTTGACCGACCCATTTTCCAGATTGTCAAACATATTAAAAATCACCTCATACATGTTTATATTTATAAATTAAAATAAAAAAAATATACCTGACTAGAAATATAGCCACAACGTTGACAGGTTCCCTGTTCTGGCATCTTTGTAGATGTTGCAATCCTAAAATCTTCGCCCGATTTGATGATGTCAAGTATAGCTCGGGGTCTATATTGTCAAATCATTCAAATTAAATGGAAATTTCAACCGTTAACTAATTTATGAGTCGCTTCGTGCTATGTTTTATCTTTTAGAAGTAGAATAAATAAATAAATAAATACAACAGTTTATAAGGAAACTGTCATATAGGTTAACCGGGTCACAAGTCACCCAAAAGTGTATTTTTAATGTATAAAACCTTTAAGATCGTTTTATAAAAAATATAAGACTTTATTGGATATTTTTTTTATTTTTTATTTTTTGTAATAATAACACACATATTTATAATAACCTACATAAATGGGACAGAAATTGTTTTACATGTTTGACTCATTTCCCACCTGTCAAATATTTATATGTTTACATTTCAAAAACTTATCAAAACCGGTTCATACAGACATTATAATAATGTTTTTTTTTTTTGCCATTTACACAAGAAACAAATTGGAAAACAACCTGATTCTCTCCAGATCTTTAATGAACTCACGAGCAAACCCGCGATAAGCATTTGGTGAATATATGCCTGCAATTTAAGATGAAAACTCTTTAATAAAAAAATAAAATAAAAATCATGTACTTTATTTTTGTTCTGTTTCTGTTTAGTTTATTCATCTTTGATCTTTCACTCCCTCATTCTCGTGAAGTTGCAACGCCCATCTCAATACACAGTACATTAAATATTTTAAATATAAATAAAGTGTCTATAACTCGTTTCATTAAATATTTAAATGGGAATAATTTTATAAATGAAAATCAAGATAGCAAAAGACAAACACAAACTTACATTCTGTTGAAAAGTAGTCCAGTTTCTTGAAGTACGCATACGTAACCAATAGTTAAGGTTTTGCAACAACATTTAAAAAATAAATGCAAATTAACCACAAAAAACAAAAAATAAAAATTAATAAAAGAAGAGTTTCAGATAAAGGATATATAACAATCTCCTTCTCATACGTGTACTTAAATGGCTTGCATCGAGGAATCGGTCCATCTTCACCGGTAATTATAGATGTACATCTGCTTAATCTATGATCATAAATTCATAACCACAAGTAGATTAATAATTGCATTGAAAAATAATTATAAAGCAAGAAACAATCAACACTAAATAAAAAATTTACAAAAGTTACCTTGCAATGTCGCCTCGCAATATATTTAAAAGAACTGTTTCGGCAATATCATCAGCATTATGTCCGGTAGCTAACTTGTCTACTTTTAACAAAGCAGCACCGCGATCAAGAGCCTTAACAAATTCCAATCATTAATAATCAGATTTTTTAAAAAATGTTTAAAACAGAAAAAGCAATCACTATGCACTTGACATTTAAAGATTCCAATTTATTTCAAGTCCCATGTGTGTGCAGCAGTACAGCTGATAAACTTATAATTATACAATGCAGATTATTTATTATTAATTTTTTATAAAGTAGAAATGAGACACCTGGCGACGAAAAACACCACAAAATGTACAATTGTTCTTTAAACCAATCATCTTTACAATCTCATCCATTGTCCACCCATACAGATCCTTATATGAAACAACTTTAAGTGGCAGACCGTACTGTAAATCATAAAATAAAATAATATAAAATTTCGCAAATTAAAAAGAAAAATCATAAACACTAAACGAACAATATTGTTACTCCTCTTATTAGCACTAGTAGATTATTGCTACTTGGTTTATTAGTTCATAATTTCATTTTTACAAATACAATGAGCTAAAATTATTAGAGTAATTCTAATTGCGGCAGCTTTGAAGATAAATGTAAAATTATTTTATTTTTTTACCTGAACCTCGTTTCTTTTAACAGTTTCAAGTGAGTCATCTCTGTAGCCTGTGATCCCTTCATCAACTGATAAAAGAAAGAGATCCAAACCATAGTTGTGGCGGCGGTTTAACTCCGACATTACATATGCAAGAACTGTGGAATCTGCATAGAAATTAAAAAAGAGAATTGATTGAGGTGTCATAAGATAATCAGTTATGTTGATATCTGTTTGTAGTTAATACAAAAAAAAAAATCCACTTAAAGTTCTTCAAATAAAGAAAAATGTGCATCTATCTTGGTGTAATACAAAAGGACATATAAATCTGGTTACAGAAAAATTGAAAAAAAAAGACAGTAAAATAATGGCATTCTAACATATATAGCCCGTATCTATTGCTAAATAATCCAAATAATATTCATAAAAATTACAGAGCTTTTATGATTATTTCTCAAGAATCAAGTTTGTCTATAAACCGAAGTATGGTACGAGTTTAACTTTTAAAGCTACAAATTTTAGTAATTTAACATTTTACGTTTGATATCCCGCCATAATGAAGCATAAATATGGTGAAATAATTATAAAAAAAAACATTTTTCCAATTAAAAATTTCACCTTTTCCACCAGAAGCTCCTATTGCAATGCGTTCACCCGTCTTAAAGAGCTTGTTGTCCACAATTACCCTATGAATCTCCTCCTCAAATACCACATAGAAGCATTCCCTGCAAATCTTAAAAACCAAAATAAACAAAATCAAATCCTCAAATTACCACTATGTATTCTAATCAATGATTTACTAATACTACACTTTCACTCTTCATGCAATCACTTCAATTACATTTGTGAATCACAGATAAATTTTCATGAAAAGTTAAATAACCTTTCATCAAGTATGAAATTAATGTTTATGTCTGCTGCTTGATCTTCACAGGGATTTTCTAACCCTAACGAATCAAGAATAAACCAGAAAACTACCTGCGTTTCATTATCCACGGTTTAAATTACTCAAAATGAGCAATTAAATTCACACGCATATAAACTTCTAATCATAGACGATACAAAAATGCAATACTACTAAAGGATTGTAGAGCATGAACGAACTATGAGTTAAAAAAGAGCTGGAATAAGGTTATAAGGGATTTACTTGTTGAAGGGTTTTAGGTCGTTTGAGAGCTGGTCGTCGTTGGTTGCAGATGCAACACATCCGGCTTCTGGCCTTCTCGCCGCCGTGGGATTCCTCCATTAATTTTGTGCTGTGAAAACAAAGACGATCGCAGTCTGAGCCTTTGATTAGTGACAGAGTGACAGTATTGTAAACCCTAATTTGACTGAGAAAATAGCGTAGGAAGAAGGAAGTGTTTGGGATGGAGAAGATGCTTATTGTTTTTCTTAATATTCACATACAAATTTAACATTTTGTTGTGATTTAACTTTGATTATCACCACTTAAGAACTTTTAGAAGAGATTATAAGATATATTTATAAGCACT
>WOUH02000015.1:109910-131209 GCA_009936405.2 Stevia rebaudiana
AAATGAAGATCCCGAATTCGGGGGGCCGGTATTCCCGATCGGGGCCGACCCTCCCCGTGAACTCCCCGAGACGACACGCGGGCACGGTCTCCCCTAAGAAGGAGCTAGAACCGACCCGTGTTTACATCTTCAAAAGTCAAAACCTAGTCGGTGACTAAAATTTCGCTCATAACCGCCTCTCCATACACCTGGTTGATACTTATATCTTCATATATCTCTCTGAAACGAGAGTGTCGTAAATCGCCGTTCAAAGAATTTGATATCCAACTACTGGTACGTATTCTGTGTTTATTGTAACCTAAATACTCATTATTATCATCTTTTCTTTCGGTTGTTTTGTGTTTCAATTCGGTTAGATTCAAAATTAAAACCCTAGTTTTCATTTACCTTCGTGATTTTCTAGGTTTTAAAAAGCGTAGTTTCGCTGAATGGAATGAATACCTGATTTGAAGATATGCGTGTTGATTTTTAGGGTTTACTGAACCAGGGTACTTGTTCGTTCACCTTAATACCAACAGCGTTTTCATATTCGTATTACTATTTTCGATTGATATTAATTGCACTTGTTTGACTTGATTCTTTTGATTTTGGTGATTGTAGGGTTGATTGAATTTGAAATCGATTGATCAAGATGGCAAATTTGGGCGGTGGTGCTGAAGCACATGCCCGATTCAAACAGTATGAATACAGAGCTAATTCTAGTCTCGTGTTGACAACTGATTCTCGGCCACGTGATACTCATGAGCCAACTGGTGAGCCTGAAACTTTGCATGGGAAGATAAATCCCAAAGATTTTGGTGATCGCGCTTCTAGAGGAAGACCAGCTGAACTGGATGAAAAAATTAACAAATCTAAGAAGAAAAAGGAACGCGATCCGTCACTTCCTTCTGCTGAAGCTGCATATAACCGACAGATTAAAAAAAGGCGTCTTCAAGAAGAGAGTGTGCTTACAACAACTGAAGAAGGGGTTTACCAGCCAAAAACAAAAGAAACTCGGGCTGCATATGAGGCGATGCTTAGTGTGATTCAGCAGCAATTGGGCGGTCAACCTTTGAATATTGTTAGTGGTGCTGCAGATGAGATATTAGCTGTGTTAAAGAATGATACTTTGAAGAATCCTGAAAAGAAGAAGGATATTGAGAAGCTGTTGAACCCTATACCGAATCAGGTTTTTGATCAGTTGGTTTCTATTGGGAGGCTTATAACAGATTTTCAGGATCTGAATGGTGATGGGGCTGGGTTGAATTCTGCAAATGGTGAAGATGCTCTTGATGATGATGTTGGTGTTGCTGTTGAGTTTGAAGAGAATGAAGAAGATGATGATGATAGTGATCTTGATATTGTTCAAGAAGAAGAGGAGGAAGAAGATGATGTTATGGAAAGAGATGGGAATAATGCTATGCAAATGGGTGGTTTGGATGATGAAGATTCACAAGCAGCTAATGAGGGTTTGACACTTAATGTGCAAGATATTGATGCTTATTGGCTTCAAAGAAAGATTTCTCAAGCTTATGAACAACAGATTGATCCACAACAGAGCCAGAAGCTTGCTGAAGAAGTGTTAAAGATTCTTGAAGAAGGTGATGATCGTGAAGTTGAAAATAAGCTACTTCTGCATTTGCAGTTTGATAAATTCAGTCTCGTTAAGTATCTTTTAAGAAACAGGTTGAAGATTGTGTGGTGTACACGTTTAGCAAGAGCTGAAGATCAAGATCAGAGGAAGCAAATTGAAGAAAAAATGACAGAATTAGGTCCCGATTTGGTTGCAATCTTGGAGCAATTGCATGCCACGAGAGCAACAGCAAAAGAGAGACAAAAGAACGTGGAGAAAAAAATAAAAGAAGAAGCAAGGAGGTTGAAAGATGGAAGTGGAAGTGGATCTGGTGACCGCGATAGAAGGGAAATTGTTGACCGCGACGCTGAGAATGGTTGGTTAAACGGTCAAAGACAGTTGCTTGATCTTGAAAGCATTTCGTTTCACCAAGGTGGTCTTCTAATGGCGAATAAAAAGTGTGAGCTTCCTTTAGGTTCTTACAGAAATCACAGTAAAGGATATGAAGAAGTTCATGTACCTGCTTTGAAGCCCAAACCACTCGCTGCTGATGAAAAATTTGTAAAGATTTCAGAAATGCCAAGTTGGGCCCAGCCTGCGTTCCAGGGAATGACCCAATTAAACAGGGTCCAAAGTCGAGTTTATGAAACCGCGTTGTTTAAACCAGATAATATCTTATTATGTGCACCCACTGGAGCTGGAAAAACAAATGTTGCAATGCTTACAATTCTTCAACAGATTGGGTTGAATATGAATGAAGACGGTTCATTCAACCACAATGACTACAAGATTGTTTATGTTGCACCGATGAAAGCGTTGGTTGCTGAAGTTGTTGGTAATCTATCTAACCGTTTGAAGCCTTATGGTGTGAATGTAATGGAGTTGAGTGGAGACCAGTCGTTGACCCGTCAACAGATTGAAGATACGCAAATTATTGTCACAACTCCCGAGAAATGGGATATTATAACCAGAAAGTCAGGTGACCGTACTTATACTCAACTCGTGAAGCTTCTGATTATTGATGAAATTCATCTTCTTCATGATAACCGTGGTCCTGTTCTTGAAAGTATCGTTGCAAGGACCGTTAGACAAATCGAGACAACAAAGGAACATATTCGGTTGGTCGGGTTATCTGCCACACTTCCAAACTATGATGACGTGGCGTTGTTTCTTCGGGTTGACTTAAAGAAAGGTTTATTTCATTTTGATAACAGTTACAGACCTTGCCCGCTTGCTCAACAGTATATCGGAATCACAGTAAAGAAGCCGTTACAAAGATTTCAATTGATGAATGATATCTGTTACGAGAAGGTACTTGGTGTTGCGGGAAAGCATCAGGTTCTTATATTTGTTCATTCAAGGAAAGAAACGACGAAAACCGCGCGTGCGATTAGAGATACAGCTCTTGCTAATGACACATTAGGGGTCTTTTTGAAAGAAGGTGCAAGCCGTGAGATTCTTCATGATCATACCGAGATGGTGAAAAGCAATGATTTGAAAGATCTTTTGCCTTACGGTTTAGCAATTCATAACGCGGGTATGGCTAGAGCTGACCGTCAACTTGTTGAGGATATGTTTGCTGGTGGACACATTCAAGTACTTGTTTCAACCGCAACTTTGGCATGGGGTGTAAACTTGCCAGCTCATACCGTGATAATCAAAGGAACGCAAATTTATAATCCGGAAAAAGGCGCGTGGACTGAACTTAGTCCTTTGGATGTTATGCAAATGTTGGGTCGTGCAGGTAGGCCCCAGTATGATACGTATGGTGAAGGAATCATTATAACTGGACACAGTGAGTTGCAGTATTATCTTTCTTTGATGAATCAGCAGCTTCCAATCGAAAGTCAGTTTGTTTCCAAATTGGCTGATCAATTGAACGCTGAAATCGTTCTTGGAACCGTTCAAAACGCCAAAGAAGCCCTCAATTGGCTTAGTTACACTTATTTATACATCCGCATGGTCAGGAATCCTGAACTTTATGGTTTATCATCTGATGCTTTGAAGCGGGACCCGCTGCTTGAGGGTAGAAGAGCTGATCTGGTAAGTTTTTAACTGCACTTAATTTTTTTATTCATTATTGTTATTTTTTTTTTGTAGCTTGCCATTTGCCAATAATTATGCACAGTATTTGTGGCTTTATCTTTATTTTAACAAGTCTTTATTTAATCAGTGATGTCATTACAAAAAAGAATAACAGAATCTGTATTGGGATGTTATTTTACAGCATCTTCATTGAAAACCAGTTTCACCATTTTAAAAAAGCTTAATACTTTAGTTCATGAGTTTTCACAAATTAGCCACAAGATATATGTACTTTCATTGATTTTAGTGGTAGATATATAAATTCGTTTTGTTGTATATCATATTTTTTACTAAAGTTTATTATTGTTTATTGCAGGTTCATTCTGCTGCCACGATACTTGACAAAAACACTTTGGTGAAGTATGATAGAAAAAGTGGGTATTTTCAGGTGACTGATTTGGGTCGGATTGCCAGTTATTACTACATAACTCATGGAACCATTGCTACTTACAATGAGCATTTGAAGCCCACTATGAGTGATATTGATCTTTGTAGATTGTTTTCACTCAGTGAGGAGTTCAAGTATGTGACAGTAAGACAAGATGAAAAGATGGAACTTGTTAAGCTTTTGGATCGCGTTCCTATTCCTATTAAGGAAAATTTAGAAGAACCCAGTGCAAAGATTAACGTTCTGCTTCAAGCATATATTTCACAGCTGAAACTTGAAGGTCTTTCATTGACTTCTGATATGGTCTTCATAACTCAGGTTAGTTTTATACCTTTATCTTTTAAATAATCATTAATTTCACTTTTCTTGCATTTGTTTTTTCTACAAAAAAATACCATTGGTGTACACTTGTACTTGTTTAACATATTTGAGTCATTAAGGTTTTTTATATCTTCTCTGTACACTTTGGGTCATTATCTAGACTTAATATGAACATTTTTGTTTGTTTGACAAAAGTCAACTCTTAACTAAAAATTCAGAAAGTACAACTACTAAAATATTGTTAGGTACTGGTTGGATTGGTGGGATACTGACTAGAAGCTAATCGGATTCATCATATTGGATTTTTTAATTTAATTTATTTTTTCAAACTTGTATATATAAACGTTTTTTACTTATATCAACCAATTCTTGACTGATTTTAACCAGCTTTGACCTGTTTTAGCTTCTGATTAGGTGATATCAC
The DNA here is from genome assembly GCA_009936405.2 of Stevia rebaudiana. Classification (NCBI taxonomy): domain Eukaryota; kingdom Viridiplantae; phylum Streptophyta; class Magnoliopsida; order Asterales; family Asteraceae; genus Stevia; species Stevia rebaudiana. Next base: position 114,681 of record WOUH02000015.1, read on the forward strand.
CAGTTAGCGATTATTCGGTGATTAATCCTAATTTTTACAATGCTGTTAAATTGTGACCAAGTGAAAGTAAATGTTAATTTTTTTTTTCATTTTCATGATATTTGTATTTACAATTTCTTGTCACAGTTTATTAGTTCTGCTGGTTGAATTTGTGTTTTTTTGGTTTTGCAGAGTGCGGGACGTTTAATGCGGGCTCTTTTTGAAATCGTGTTGAAAAAAGGGTGGGCCCAGTTAGCCGAAAAAGCTCTAAACTTATGCAAAATGGTAAACAAGAGGATCTGGAGTGTACAAACTCCTCTTCGCCAATTTCACGGGATTAAAAATGATATTTTAATGAAACTGGAGAAAAAAGATATTGCATGGGAAAGATATTATGATTTGACATCACATGAGCTTGGAGAGCTTGCTCGCGCCCCAAAACTCGGAAGAAATCTTCACAAATTCATTCACCAGTTCCCGAAACTTAACCTCGCTGCACACGTGCAACCAATTACCCGAACCATTTTAAAAGTTGAGTTAACCATCACTCCCGATTTTCAATGGGAAGACAAGATTCATGGTTACGTTGAACCGTTTTGGGTTATTGTAGAAGATAACGATGGCGAAAGCATACTTCACAATGAGTACTTCCTGCTTAAAAAACAGTACATTGATGAAGATCACACTTTGAATTTCACCGTCCCGATATACGAACCGTTGCCACCTCAGTATTTTATTAAGGTTGTATCTGACAGGTGGCTCGGGTCGTTATCGGTTTTACCCGTTTCGTTCCGTCATTTAATCTTACCCGAAAAGTACCCGCCACCAACCGAATTGCTGGATTTGCAGCCACTTCCTGTTACTGCTTTGAGAAACCCGTTGTATGAAGCTCTTTATCAAGAGTTTAAACACTTTAATCCTATTCAAACGCAGGTTTTTACAGTTTTGTACAATACTGATGACAATGTGTTGGTAGCTGCACCAACGGGTAGCGGGAAAACAATATGTGCCGAATTTGCCCTTTTGAGAAATCACCAGAAAGAGTCTGTTAAAGAGTCCAATAACGTCATGCGGGCTGTGTATATTGCTCCTGTTGAAGCGCTTGCTAAAGAAAGATATAATGAATGGAAAAAGAAATTCGGAGATGGACTCGGTTTGAGGGTTTGTGAGTTGACCGGGGAGACCGCGACTGATTTGAAGGCGCTTGAAAAAGGTCAGGTGATAATCAGCACACCTGATAAGTGGGACGCGTTATCGCGCCGTTGGAAACAACGAAAGCATGTTCAACAGGTTAGTCTTTTTATTGTTGATGAGTTGCATTTGATTGGAGGGCAAAACGGTTCGGTTTTGGAAGTTATAGTGTCTAGGATGAGGCACATTGCTAGTCTGGGTCATAATATTCGAATAGTCGCGTTATCGACTTCACTTGCAAACGCGAAAGATTTAGGTGAATGGATCGGTGCCACGTCACACGGGCTTTTTAACTTCCAACCAAGTGTTCGACCCGTTCCTCTTGAGATCCGTATTCATGGTATTGATATTGCTAATTTTGAGGCGCGTATGCAAGCAATGAGCAAACCGACTTACACTGCTATCGTGCAACATGCCAAGAATAAAAAACCTGCTATTGTGTTCGTTCCAACCCGGAAACACACGCGCCTGACAGCTGTTGATTTGATGACGTACTCGATCGCGGAAAGTAAATACCCGGGTGCTGAAACCGGAGACACGCCTTTGTTCTTACTCCAGTCTGAAACCGAGTTGGCCCCGTTTATCGACCGGATCCGTGAACCCATGTTGAAAGAGACTTTGAAATACGGGGTCGGGTATTTACACGAGGGTTTGACCACGACTGACCAAGATATAGTCAAGACACTGTTTGAAACGGGTTGTATTCAAGTGTGTGTTATGAGCGGGACCATGTGTTGGGGGGTCTCGCTTCGCGCGCACGTGGTGGTGGTTATGGGAACGCAATATTACGACGGTCGGGAAAACGCGCATACGGATTATCCGGTAACCGATCTGCTTCAGATGATGGGTCATGCTAGCCGACCACTTGTTGATAACTCGAGTAAATGTATCATTTTCTGTCACGCCCCGCGTAAGGCGTATTATATGAAGTTTTTATATGAAGCATTTCCAGTTGAAAGCCACTTGCATCATCATTTGCATGATAATTTGAATGCTGAAGTGGTTGTTGAAGTGATTGCAAATAAACAAGATGCTGTTGACTATCTGACGTGGACTTTTATGTACAGAAGGTTGACTCAAAACCCTAATTACTACAATCTGCAAGGCGTAAGTCAAAGGCATTTATCTGATCATTTATCTGAGCTTGTGGAGAACACGTTGAGTGATTTGGAATCGAGTAAATGCGTTGCAATCGAGGACGATTTTGACCTTTCACCTCTGAACTTGGGTATGATTGCGTCTTATTATTACATCAGTTACACGACGATCGAACGGTTTAGTTCTTCAATAACCAGCAAGACAAAGTTGAAGGGTCTTTTGGAGATTTTATCTTCAGCTTCTGAGTACGAGTTACTCCCGGTTCGACCCGGTGAGGAGGATTTGATCCGGAAGTTGATTAACCATCAACGGTTTTCGTTTGAGAACCCGAAATATGGTGACCCGCACGTGAAGGCTAACGTGTTGTTACAAGCCCACTTTTCAAGACAGTTGGTTGGCGGGAATCTCGGGTCTGATCAACAGGAAGTTTTGTTATCTGCTGGTCGGTTGCTTCAAGCTTTGGTTGATGTTGTTTCAAGCAACGGGTGGTTAAGTTTAGCGTTACTTGCGATGGAAGTTAGCCAGATGGTGACTCAAGGAATGTGGGAACGCGACTCGGTTCTTTTACAACTACCTCATTTTACAAAAGATCTCGCGAAACGGTGCCAAGAAAACCCCGGTAGGAGCATCGAAACCGTGTTTGATCTGGTCGAAATGGAAGACGACGAGAGACGCGAACTGTTACAAATGTCGGATTCTCAGTTAATGGATATAGCGCGGTTTTGCAACCGGTTTCCCAACATTGATCTGTCATATGATGTTGTGGATAGCGAGAATGTTCGCGCGGGTGAAGATATTACCATGGTGGTTACACTTGAACGGGAGTTTGAAGGTCGGACTGAGGTGGGACCCGTTGATGCACCGCGATACCCGAAAAGGAAAGAAGAGGGTTGGTGGTTGGTTGTTGGTGATACGAAAAGTAATCAGTTGCTTGCGATTAAACGAGTTTCGTTGCAGAGGAAGGCAAAGGTTAAACTTGATAATATTACTGCTCCAAGTGAACCCGGGAAGAAAAGTTTGACTTTGTATTTTATGTGTGATTCTTATATGGGGTGTGATCAGGAGTATAGCTTCACTCTTGATGTTAAACCGGCGGATGATGAATGATTTGTAAGTAATATTATTATTATTTTTTATTTGGCAGTTTATTTATTTAATTTTTTTAAGTTGAATTACTGAAATTGGTTTTGTTTTGAAAATTGCAGCGTTTGATTATTGCAATGCACTGCTGGAGTTGAGTTTCTAGTTATTCAGTTGAAATGTATTGCAATTGCTACTTGCTTCTAAGCTTGCTTTTAAGCATTAAACTTAGTTTTTGGTGTTAGAATGCTATTATGGAACCTTATTTGATGTTCTCTTTGGATTTTTGCTATAGAAATTGGTATGCTTGTTAAACCAATTTAAAAGGACCGTTTAGACATTTGTAGTTGTACGTACTGAGCTAGATTAAAGTGTTTTATTTTTATCATGTTTTAAAGTGTTTGGAAAGCATCTAAAATATGTACCATTTTTTGTTTAAGAGTTTTTTTTTTAAAGATTGTTATAATCATCCTTTTGTCCAGCTTTTATGGTCTTTAAAAGGTGGGGGTTTTACTTATATCTATGTAGATATAGTATACTACATAAAAATCAAGTGAGCCAGTTGTTGCTTGTTCCTATTGTATTGGTGATCACTTTCAAAATGTAAAGAGGATACTTCGTAACATGAAAGACACGTGTGCTTTTGGGCCAAACAAAACTAAAACATCGTTCCTTGACTACGTTCTTTGGATGCTGAGTGTTTTAAGACATAACACTCTACATATGACTATTTAATTTTCTTGGGTGACAATCTTGTGTAGTGTAGTGCTTAGAAACAACCCATGGTCTCATTCAAGTTGTAAATCAAAATATCATAATCACGCTAGCTAAACTCATTTGGATCGTGAGTTCTATGCTTTACCCCTAGATTTTCCTTTATACTGCCACCACCACTTAGCCAACAAGCTATAGACGAGATGGAGATTCATACCTTCAAATAATATATATCAAAAAAATGGATAGTGAATCTCCATCTTGTCCTGAAGCATTAAAACTCAAAAGTACGTAGGCGAGACGTTCACAAAACCAAAGCACGCGACCCTATGAACCAAGATCGAACACCATTTTTCAGAAAAATTCATACTGAGAAGTGTTTTTCTAAAACAAATACTTATTGAGACATAAGAATGTAGCTGACATAAGGAAAAAATGAACCATTCTCAACGTACTCGTTACACAAACCCTTATGCAGAATATTAAACACAAAATTTAAATATTTTAATTTTAATATGCAATTAGAATAAGTTCAAAATGAACGTATAAAACTCAACTCTCTAGTTTATTATATTTACAAGAATTCTTTATTGTATTAATTTATACAGATTTCATGTTTCAAACATCTCAAAGTTTTTACTTTTTTTACAACTCAAAACTCATACAAATATACTCACATACAAATATATATATACATACTCTTTCAGTTACCTTATTGCAATATATTGATAACAAAAACTCTTACTTTGGAATCAATTTTGAGGGTAGAACTCCTCCACTGTAAGCAAAAAGGCTGTCGTCACTATAAGGATGGGAGAAGTCTTTGCCGGTGCCTTCATAACTTGCTGAAGTTGATGGTTCACTGCCCGGGTTAAGACCAGCAAATTCCGTAATTTTCTCAAGCTCTTTGACGATTTCACTCATCGTTGGTCTTTCACTTCCTTTCTCTTCGACACACCTTAGTGATAAATCTACGAACATCTCTAAACCTTTAAGTTGGTTGCTCAACCCAATGGTTGGGTCAAGGACTTCTTGTAGATTGTATAGTTCTTTACTCTTGTCCATCACTTGTTTCACCTCCCTCACGATATACCTTCCTTTCTCAATTGGGTTTCTTGCGGTTATCATCTCCAACATTACAACTCCAAAGCTATAAACGTCACTTTTTTCTGTGAGTTGTTGTGTCATGTAATACTCTGGATCCACATATCCCTACATCATCATACTAAAAGTAAACTATTTCTGGAATATTACTCTTCAAAAATCTTATTACACCATATATTCATCTATACAAGATTATCTCCACACAAAATTCTTGAAAAAGAGTTACTAACCATGGTTCCTTTGACTTGAGTGGTAACATGAGTCCAATTAGTATCATTTAAGGGCTTTGATAGGCCAAAATCTGCAACTTTTGCTACTAGTCTTTGATCTAGTAAGATATTATTGGTTTTAATATCTCTATGTATAATAGGAGGATTAGCAAGATCATGTAAATATTGCAATCCTCTGGCTGCTCCAAGTGCTATTTTCAGTCTTCGCCTCCAATCCAACCTAATACCCGATCTCCCTACACATATAAACTTATTGAATTCCATATATAACGAATGTTCAAAGTAGTTTTGGAGCCTAGTGTGACAACAAAATGTCACAAAATCCGATACATATGGAGTTAAAAAAAAGTTCAATATCAAGTGTTTACTTTCCCTGTGATCCTTGTTGGACGTAATGTTGGTTTAAAGACATTTGTAACTGTTGTTTGTTATTATTTTAATAGATTTTAAGATAGTTCGTTAGGCCAGGATCGAGAGGATCACGTTGATTACGTTGGATGCATTTGATGAACCAGATTCTGTGAGTTCTACACATTTGCAGACCCTTATGACCGGACCAAAAGTCAACACACATAAACTTCTATTAATTAAATGTTCATACAGATATTCAGTATATATGAGGGTATTTATATATACCCTTCAAGTACAGTTAAATAACTAACAAAATGTTGGTTAAATAACCGTAATCCAACTACCAATTATCAACGGACATTGAGTTTTTAAACGGTTTGACTTTTGATTTATTGATTAAAACTTCCAACATAGTTGTGTCATATATTAGCGGTTATTTAACCCGCCAAATAACTGTCAAACTAATTGTTTCTAACTGTCATGTAACTACCAATATTATTGCATGTTATAAATAGCTGTTGTAGTTGTCATACTTATATTTCGCATAAGAACTTTTAATTTATGTGTACCCTCTGCAAGTTATATATATTAAGTGAGTTTGTGAGTGACTATAATTTAATTATTTTTTTTTATTATTAGCATAAGACGATTAAAGAGATGGTGACATTACTTGAGTTTCATTAGGTCATATTGAAGTACCTGAAAGACTATCCTTGAGGGTTCCATTCACAATATACTCATAAACTAGCATTTGTTCACCCTGATCAAAACAAAAACCAACGAGCCCGACAACGTTCTTGTGATGAACTCTTGAAAGAAGCTCAAGCTCAGTCTTGAACTCGAGTTGTCCCTGGGTTGACCCTTGTCGAGCTCTTTTAATGGCAATTAGCTTACCATTCGGAATACTTCCTTTATATACCTATACAGATTCATCAACCATTAACAGCTTAAAATCAATTTGAAACTTACGTATGCACAAAACACATATTTATATAATAATAATAATAATAATAATAATAATACTACTAACATTTCCGTATCCTCCCGCTCCTATCTGGCTAGTTTCAGAAAAATTATCCGTGTATTTCTTAAGTTCCTCAAAGGTGAAGGACCTTGCTCCTTTCAGCTCAGGAACACCAACACTTTCACTAGTTGGATCCCAGAGAGCTGCATGTTTCTAAACAAAGTTAGCAGATCGATAATATTATGATTACATGGTTAGGTAGCAGTCATGTCGAAAGAATGATATATTGTATATGAAGGGTTGTGTCCAATTAGTTGTCAAGAATGTATTAGTCAGCGACTCAGCGTGTGTAAACTATTATATCACATTAATTGGATTTCAATAATCTCAACTTTGACCTATTAGCGTGTAATAATCATAATTCAGCAAATTGTTACAACCACTTTCAACTTTTTATATCATTTACCTATGACAGTCCTCAGTTAATGGAACTTAACTCCGTTAGCATATTGCTGACATGACAATATTTTTCTAACTTGGCATGCTGACATTGCAAGATTTTTTATGACGTGGCATGCTGACATGACAAAAATTTGCTGACGTGACATTATGCCATGTTAGCAATATGCTAACCGAGTTAGGTTCCGTTAGTTAGGGACTGTCACAAGTAAATGATATAAAAGTTGAAACAGTACTAACGATTTCTTAAGTTATGATTATTACATGCCAATATATATGTCAAAGTTGGATTATTAAAATTCATTTTGATTTATTTGAATGATAACCATGCTTTTTCTATAAAATGATTTAATGGGGTTCATGCAATGAAAGTAGTGACCGACGCTTTAATTTTATTTTATTTATTGTTATTTATTTAATAAACGCAAGAGAAAAGTAACTGTAGGAAAAGTCTATATTGGGCCTTTGGACCCTAAGTGAATATTACACACTAAATACCTTACATATGTGATGTCACTTATCGAATTTGAGCATAGATGTTAATCATGGTTAACTTATTACAAATATAATATATATGTGGTTCTTAAAAGGCAAATTGGATTTAAATAATCCCATCTTTTGGGTATTGGCCAATAATAATCCCACCTGAAAATATCATTGTCGGCGGTCCCACATTTTACTTTTTTTTTTTTAATAATGGTCAACCGTTAAAAAAAACTAACGACGTTAGGTCCTTGCTTACGTGTCTATCTACGTGACGAGTGACATGTCTTGATTTAGTTCTAGGAATAAAAAGAAAACAAATATTATCCAAAAATCGGCTAGAGTGGGATTCAAACCAGCAACCTACAGCAAAGAAAACACATGTTCTAACCACCCAACTAAGTGAGTTTATTTGTTTATTCTTGGAATGGAATTTTTATAACCCGATACTTGTGTTTTTCCCCAATTGAAATTACAAACCCTGTTTACTTTTTATCTGATGGGTGATTCCGCAGAAACCCTAGATCCAAAATCGACCTATTGCTGTCCTAAAGCTGATACTCACGCTACTGACTATGATGTTTGATAATTTAATCCAAGAACCGAAGGATTTTTATTTATCTGACTTAAAGAAGGAAATCGGTATGGATTATTTGACATCGACCGAAGTGCTTAAAGATTCTCACGAACCGATGTTATATTTGTTGGGTGCTGAAGCTAATCCGTTATTAGAATCCTTGAGTTCTTTTGATCATATCTGGGATAACATTGATGATCGAGTTTCTTGTAATCGAAGTCAATCTGAGGTATACAAGCCGCCGCCGGTCCCCTTGGTTGCATCCAGTTCTTGGGTTGGTACGAAGATGGTTGGAATAATCCGTCTATAGTGGTATGTCATGTTCAATTCTAAACTTCTGATTTATGTTTCTGAGTTATGGAGGATTCAAAATCTAGGGTTTGTAATTTCAATTTGAGGAAGATGCGTTTTGGGTGGTTGAATAAGGTCAAAAGGCTTTCAGATGGTCAACAAAAAAAATTAAGACACGTTAAGTGCCACGTAGACAGACACGACAGCAAAAAACTAACGTCGTTAGGGTTTTTAACGGCGGAACCATTATTCAAAAAAAAAAGTAAAAGGTGGAACCGCCGACAATGATATTTTCGGGTGAGATTATTATTGGCCAATACAAAAAATGTGAGATTATTTAAATCCAATTTACCTTCTTAAAAAAAGGTTTGTATAGATATTTTTCAAGTTGAAATTTCATTTTGACAAGAATCACACAAATCAGTGGAATATGGTTCATCACTTAACTAGGAGTAAAAGCAATGTAACCCATAAATTGTTGGGTGGAAACTTGGTAGAGTAGCATCTAGCAAATGATGATTCTTGCATTTGAATATTTGATAGTATCATTTGGTTGATGTGTAGAGACACATGAATACTTGCGAATGATGTCATATGTTTCCAAGTATGTAGAAATTGAAATTTTAATGGATATATCCTTTCATGCCATCGATTTGTAAAGTTCTCATAGATATACTAAAGGGAATTATCTTTCACATAAGAGTGGAACTCACGAAAGATGAAACTAATTCCATTTTGAAATTATAAGTAAACCTATGTAGCATTAAATTAACTATCAAAGATTGATCTAGTAGAGTAGGGATCCATGTATCATAATGTGAGATTGAACTAGAGTAGAAGCTCGAGTTGAGCTTTCGAGGGATACCGAGTTATATCATTAGAAAAAGGTAAAGGTGTCGTTTGCATTAAAACCGTTGCATAGGGATGGCCTAACTAGAGCACGTGGCCTCCCTCTGTGATAAATCACATATGTTTGATTGTAGGTGTGAAAATCACTTAGGTTGTCCCTAGTTCCTTAAAGACAAGGTGAGAAGGATAAAAGGTTCCAAAATAACTATTTTTAGTACTTGAACAAAGGATAATAATAGTAAATATACTAACAAACATGACTAAATAAATTAAAAGACATGTTTATGTTTCTCTTACTTACGAGTGAGCAATATCATTTAGGGTAAAAATAAAGGAAAATGACATAGAAATGTAACCAACTTTCAGCTTTGTTTTAATTAAGTCACTCGTATTTTTTTTGGTTCCAATAAGGTCACTCATACTTTATTTATTCCAATTATGTCACTCTACTTTAAGGGGGTGTTCTAATCATATATGATATACCTTTAACCTAAAAAATTACTATATTTTTTATTTTTTATTTATGATTCACGTAATCAACCACCATAGTTTTTTAAAAAAGTAATTTTTTTGTTTTTTTAATGCCATAATAAACTAATGTTGTAGGTAAAATGTATAGAATTGGAACACTTACTTAAAGTAAAGTGACCTATTGGAATAAAAAAAATATGAGTGACCTAATTGAAATAAAAAAAAGTATGAGTGACTTAATTAGAACAAAATTGAAAGTTGATTACATTTCTGTAAAGTTACCCATAAAAATAACTCATTCTTTTTTGGTCACGTGATGTGTGGCTCCACATCAGTTACCCATATGATTTAGGCACATGAGATGTGGATGATTGTATAAAGTTGGTTTGTGTATTAGAAGTACTTGACTTCGAGGTAAGCAACCATTAGAGCCTATTATACTACTACTCTTGATTGAATGTATAAGTGTGACTCTTTTCATCTCACGTTATGACAAACAAACTCGCAAAGAGGAAAAGGCATGCTGACCATGACTAGCGACGACTATAGTGTTGGGGATATATAAAAGTTATTGCCGTTCAAGAGTTTATTTTGTGGCTTTTAAGATATGTAAATGGGAATTAAGCTCGTATGTGGTTTTAAAATTGGTTATGTGGTTTGTTGCCTAACACCCTAAGGGGTTGTTTGATAATATTACGTTGATCAATTAAGATGTATGACTGATTAAAAGATATATAAATAATCTTGCTGTAAAAATCTAGAATACGTGCGATTATGATCGATTTGTATCCTACCTAGAGCCTTGGCTCTGAACAAGTGATACGTAAACACGAATGTACTTCCAGAGGAGAACCTTTAGAAATTAAACTAGAGATACTCGAATTCGAGATACTCCTAGCACGTAAAGAGTGAATTCAATTAATATTTTCTAAACTTAATTAAGTAAAGAGAAGATAATCTAACGGTTGCAAACATCTATAAATAAATGGGCACCTCTAAGGTTACCTTTCGAGTTGAGGTTATTGGAAATATACTTACCGAAAGGTTCACTATGTTGTGCGGGTCCTTTTTTACGTAGGATGTACATTCCGGCAAGTAGTAATAACACAACAAGCACACAACCACCAACGGCTGATCCTATGATAATGCCAGTGTTAGATGTCTTGTGTTTTAATCCTTCGGGTCCTGAATCTGTAAAACAACACGCACACCAATGATCATGAATGATCATGACTTAAACCCGGCCTTCACTAGTTTTTAATGTTAAGAAATATCATATCATACCAAGAAAATAATTGTAGTTTTCAGGAATGAATGTGTAGGTGTTGTAATCAGACTTTGGTTTGAACGATTGATTGCTAAACGCAAATGCAACCATAGAAATCCCTGTCCTATTGAAATTTGGTTGGCCAGAAGGGAAAACTTCAAGTCGGAGCATAAGGTAATCTTCCAGATTTCTGCTTGGTTCCGACAATGACAATGAATCCACGGGGAGTGTAGCTTTATGAAAGTATGTCGTTAATAAGCCACGGAGCGACTCATAAATGGTTGAATTTGTCGTTGATGAGAAGGAAGGAGCTTTGAAGAAGAACATGCCTATGAACGGATACGCACATTGGCAGTTTGGACTCATAATAAGGTCTGGACCACATGAACCGAGTGTGCAATTGGTTAGTTGGGTTGAATATGATGACGTAGAAGTGTTTGTTGGAAGAAAGCAAAATTTATCTGTCGCTCCTGACTCCCTACATATTGGATTGTCAACTAGTCTGCATTTATAGTTTTACATAGTATTAATAGAAAAAACAGACAATTAATTAACAAGAATCTTCACGTTTGAGGAACACGAACATCCTTAAACGATAAACACATACATAACTCTCCCACGTTCTAAATTCTAAACACCAATGATTTCAAAATTTCTTCATATTTGAAAATAGATTTATGAATAGTTTTGTTAATAATAGTGATAATAGTAACAATAAAGTAAACTCGAATAATAATAATAATAATAATAACTAGGATTATTCTTCTTGAACCTCCATCTAATTTTTATTCACATGTCAAGCTAGTGCATTATTAATTACCATAATTAGTTTTAATCCAATCAAATCATACTAAACAAAATTATAAACAATAAAAATTAATGACTGCATTTACTCTATCCTGATTGAAGATTGACCAACACTTAAACATAACTTTTATCTTAAATAGGCTAACATTAATGTGGTGAATTCTTATTTTAAATCTGCAGTGTAAAAGGACACGTAATGTAACAACTAAATTACACTTTTTATTTATTGTTTTCATTCACCTTGTAGTAGCAGATGAATTGATCTATTAATTATTATTTATATGCCATTCGATCACCTTGTAATATAACTCTTATTTTAAATTTTATAATGTAATAGTACTCTAACATACTAATTTTCTTTCTACCTTCTAGCTAAAATATGTTCTAGAACGTAAGACGTGATGGAATGTCATTTATAAAAAAATATCATTTATAAAAAAATATCATTTATAATGTATTTGGTAAAAGTTTTTTCTAAAACTTATCGATTTCATAGAATAATTGTTTTTTGGTAAAAAGTTTTCTAAATTAAGGATGTGTTTCACTTAATGTAAATATAGTTAGGGTAAGGCTAAACGTACCCTATCTTTGTACTTGTCATATACCCCTTTGAAAATTTATATTTAAATTTGTTAAAATCACTTTTTAGAATAATCATTACATTTAAAAGTTCTAAAACGTTGTTTGTTTAATAACCACCTTTTATAAAAATGAATTTTCTTTTATAAAAACAATTTGACGTTGATGAGAATAAAAAAATGTTCCATCGTTATATGTTGAAAAACTTGAAGGTGATCGAATTGTAGTTTTCTTGTTGTATCTACAATGAAAAAATATAATACCAATATACCATTCCAAAAAAATATATGCCTTAGTTGATAGTTAAAATGTAGGTTTTTTACGTAGGTACATTTAGGGCTGTAAACGAACACGAACGAGCCCTTATTCATGTTCGTTCGTTAAGCATTCGATTTGTTCACGAACGCTAACCGAACGAAAATTATTGTTCGTGTTCGTTCATTAAGGATTTCATGCGTTCACGAACGGTTCACGAACGCAAACGAACATATACTATTTTAAAATAAAAATAAAATTCTTAATCTCAAACATAAGAAATTTTATATATAAGAAAACTAAGATTAAGATGTTATAAATTAGAGGGAAAATGTTTTTCATAAAAAAAAGTTCTTTTTCAAAGAAAAAAACTAAAAAACATAATGGTTTAGTTGTATTTGTTTAAAAACTTGAAGGAGGATGTATGACTAGTAAAAAATATGAAAAGGGGGTATATTTAGCATAACCCATATAGTTATTAAATATATACAAATATATTTACGAGTATGAGTTGCATTTAATAAGAACACATGTGATAATTAGGATATAACAAAATAATAATAAATGAGACGATATTAAATGATTATAGACTAGACTTAGAGTGGGACGTCGCCACTCAAATGTCTCGGAAACTTAACGCAAATGATTTCCTACAAGTATTTTCGGCGAAATAAATTTGTTGCGAACGTGTCGCAAAAGTTGTTTACGCATCGGTATGAAAATGAGTGCAAAATGTTTTTTTAGTAGTGATATAATTTACAAATAACTTACATTAATCCAATGGTGTATTGTCTACGTTGTGAGAAATCTGTAATAAAGTTAGTTCGAAGATCAACTAGTTCAAGTTGTGAGCTAGGATTCGAGGTAATATCCAAGGTGCCATTTATTCGATTGTCACTTAAATCACTGTCAAAAGAAGCATTTCAAGTTAGCAAGTTCTAACAAAAGAAATAAATCATCATTTAAATAATCAACAAACTAATGTACTAACACGTTTTGTAAATGTGGAATCGTAAACAAGTCGGAAGGCAGTTCCCCTACAAGATTGGTGAAGTGCATCTTACTTCGATAACAACATTTATGCCAATAGATTAGTTGTGAGATTAAATCTTGTATTATATAGAGATTATAGTGATTTTATTCTAAGAAATTTAAGTGTTTGCTTAAAAAATTGAAGCACTTCGCTTACAGTGTAGTCAAAGACTCTAGAGTGGAAAACCATGATGGAATATCGGACTCGTCAAAACTATTATTGCTTAAATCCCTGCAAATATGCAATGTAATTTAAGAAAGGGAAATTAGATTTTAATAATTTTAATTTTGACCCATTGGCTTGTAATAATCTCAACTTAGGAAATTGTAACTAACAGTCCAAACTTTTATATCATTTACTTGTGACAATCCCTAACTAACGGAAGTTAACTCCGTTAGCATATTGCTGACGTGACACAACGCCACATCAGCAAATTCATGTCACGTCAGCAAGCCACGTCATCAAATCTTGACATGTCAGCATGACACGTCAACAAATCTTGCCGTGTCAGCATGCCACGTTTGAAAATCTTGCCATCTCAGCATGTCACGTCAGCCTTAGGTTAACGGAGTTAGCTTTCGTTAGTTAGGGACTGCTACAAGTAAATGATATAAAAGTTTGGACTGTTTGTAATAATTTTCTGAGTTTGGATTATTACAAGCCAATGAGTCAAAGTTGTGATTATTAAAATCCAATTTGCCTTTAAACAATTTTAGATTATTTACTTTAGTAGTCAATATTTATACATTGATGCCTTGATACTTACACATAGTTTAGGAGATTCATGCCCGTGAGATCAGGTATGGGGCCCGTCAATCGATTATTCGATAAATACCTAAGAATGAGTTTTTGCATATATTTTCTTATTTGGGATGATAAGTAATAACAATTAAGCTAATTGTTCAAAAGTTGTTATATTTACATCTCAGTCACATTGGTAAGGTCGTTGATATTTGACGGGACGTCGCCACTCAATAAGTTTCTATCAAGTCGTCTGATCAGAAATAAAACGTTTAATCCCAAGTTAATATAAAAACAAAAGATAAAATATATATGATAGTTTCAACACATTTACATATTAACCGACACTTACATAGTCTCTAGCGATATCACAAGTCCAAGTGTAGAGGGAATATTGCCTGTGAAGTGGTTGTTCTCCAATAACCTGATTAGGTAATAATTTTTATATCTTTTGATGATCTATGTTTACGTATGGTCACTGAATAGATGGATACATACAGATGATAAAGACTCATGTCGGAGTTGAAGAGCGTAGGTGGGATATCACCCGAAAGTTGGTTGTCCCCGAAGTGACTGGATATATAAATAAATAAATAAATAAATAAAAAAGCGGTTAGAGAGTTAATCAATTAATTTAATTTGGGCCATAATCCTTACATATGTGATACTATTCATAAATTTGAATATCAAATTTCTCTTAAATATAATTTCTTCAAAAACAGTATAAAAAAAATCAAAATTTACACAAAGTAATTAACACATGTGTATTATGGACGACAATGGTCAATCACTTAATTAGCCTGATGTCTAGAAAAAAGAACATATACATACAAGTGTCTTGCTTGAGTTAGCATGTCTAGACCCGGGTTTATCCCGTCAGAAACAGGTAAACTTCCGTTTAGTTGGTTGGCCGATAGATCTAACCAATAAAGATTCTTAAGGTTTCCCAAAGAAGCTGGGATTGATCCTGTAAAGCTGTTGGTATTCAAAGACCTAAGTAACAAATAATTAATTGACATATACAAAGATATATAATTGTGAGTAACGAGTATTCGAAATATTTCTTACATAAATTTAAGCCTTCCAAGATCTCCAATGCTGCTTGGAATTGTACCAATGAAACCGCAACCAACGAGGTTTCTAACAAACGAAACCAATCATTAAAAATTTTATTAGACGTATTTGGTCTCAACTGTTAAATAGCAAAAATGCTTCATTTTATTGGTCAATTTAAATAAACAAAATGATATCGTATGAAAAAATTATAAATGTTTAAACAAAATGAGAGAAGTTCAGAAAAGTAGAAAAAATTTTTGCACTAATACCATTCACCCACGAATGATCCCCTGGTTCAAGTGGGAAGATGAGAACTTTGCTTTCTGAAATCTCAGGTTTAATATCGGGCACTTAATGATATTAATAACTAACCAATAACAAACCCTTAAAAAACACCCAATACCCTTCCACCTATTAATTATTACATATACTTAAATCTCAACCCTTAATTAAATAAATGAATAACCCAAAATTGTTCATATATGAAATGTATTTATATATATCAAAACAACTATTTCTACAAAATTCACAAAATTATACAAATAATCGCGTACTTTAGGTTAGATGTATACAAACACAAGCACATCTTAGTGATTCGCGAGAAGTTAGACTCGATCACTTTTGTCGGTAATAATAGTGTATTGATAAGATTAATTAAACAATATAAATTTAAATCTTGCATTATATAGTTTATATATCTAATGGAATGATAATGCAGAAAGAAGAACAAGTCTAAGTAAATAGGTTTAGGAGTGCTGTTAAAAAAAATAGGTTTAGGAATATCTTTTATGCAATAAAAATAAAATATAACCGAAAGCATCGTGCTAAAAAAATATATATATAACGAAAGGACCGATAAAACTATCACCTCTAAGACTGGGTGTAGTGGGCAATATTTGGGGCGTGGAAGGGGCTTCGAAGCCCAGGAACACCGAAACGGAGGTGGGGCG
>WOUH02000015.1:131309-152568 GCA_009936405.2 Stevia rebaudiana
AAATATATGTAATCTCAGGTATTTGGATTCTAGCCAAGGTATGGGCTACCTATCTAGGCACTTGTGCGATAAGTGCTGCATTCAAGGACGCTTCCGCCAAACCACACTGTAAGTCGTGTATTCAAAGTTTAACTATTAGTCAATGGGCTCGATCCTGCATCACTGGCAGTTAAAGTAACACCGACCCGTTCACAGACCGGTCGCAAACCGGGTGTCGATTATCGGGGTGTTACAGTGGGTGGTAGTGGACGGTGGTGGTGAACGGTGGGTGGTGGACGGTGGTGGGTGGTGGTGTACGGTAGGTAGTGGTGTGTTTAACCCTCTATAGACCTTAGAAATGGTTGAGCTAAGTTTACACCAAGAAGAGCTTCCGCTGACATTTTTTTAATGAAACGTCTTCGAAAAAAAAATAACCTGCTGATAGCAATTTTTGTGCGTGGTCTGCGTAGCACAACAAAAGAACCTACACAGACATTTTTTAGAAAAACAAACATTACTGTATCAAAAATGTTGAATAGAAAATATATTAAACCATACTACCACGAAAATAGTTATTTGCTATGGCCAAATCTCTAGTTAACACACCTCTATGTTGCTACGGATTTGGTCACAAGTCTCAACGTTAATTTAGCTTACTACTTATATTGCTAAAAAATATACTTTCCTACATATTTTGCTACGAAACATATTTTTGCGACGGTTTTAGCTACAGAAAGATACGTCAATATTTTAGCTACGAACTTTGCAATGAAATTGTTATTAATATATATCTATTCTACTACGAACTTCTATCTAGAGATTATTAATTACGGTTTCTACTACGGAATTGTTGTATACAAATGATACCAAAGACAAATATCCAAATTATCCAAATGTAACACACATAAATTTAAACTATCCAAAGATACAAAAATATTCCGAATTATTGCAATTGGAATCCATTAACTAATTTCTTTACTTGGTGAACAATTTTGTGGTTGATTTTGTAAAAAAGTTCTCTCCGAATACTATCTTACCACGTCATAGATATCTTATAATATAAATAAATATGTTTATAGCCCATCAAACTATTACATGTAGTTCATGCAACTTGTGTTCCATACACTTGTGGGTTAAATAATAACAAAAACTTGAGATGAAAAATCTAGTTAAGTCCATTGAGATCTAGAAAAAAGCAAAATCAGAAACAAAAAACTACTTACTACATTAAAATGTAAAACAACCTAGAATCAATCAAATGAATTAAATGATAAAATTTCCATTTAATCCAAGATTACTAAGTTAAACTAATGTACATGAAAAAATGGAGAAAAAATATCAAGCTCAACGCGCTTTTTAGCTGCTCTTCTGTAAGGCTTTCGGTTTCTCCATAAAAGGCGTTCGATCCCACTACGTCTCCTTGTACTGATGTTTTCATTGCTTTCTGCTTCTCTTCTTAACTCCATTGGTCTTGGAGATGGCGTTTGAGGCTCTTCACATTCACCATTTGACCTGGTCAAAGTCAAACATTTGACTTGTCAGAGATATAACATAACCTACCAAGACAATATATTTAAAGGTACCCGTTTTGAAATTCAAATTGATACAAAGTTTAACTCTTACTAGTCAGGCGGTGGGACACCGTCTGGCGATTAATTAAATTGGGATTAAACGTATATACATTTTTTTACCAATTTTGACCAAATTTAACCGCTTTTGACTAATTACACCAATTTTGATAAATTTTTGACCAATTATGACCACGTTTTAGCCTCCGATAGGTAAAATTGCAACTCGCAACGGTGACTTATTGATTAGCGATTAATCCTGATTTTTACAACATTGAAAATGACCAATTTCAACCTAACATCTATAAAGTTTATAAAAAAAATTGCAAATTATTAGTCAAAACTAGAGGTATAAAAGATTGTGCTTGCCTTTCTTGTGCAATTGATGACGAAGTGCATTTAATGTCATCCGTTGTATCAACCTTACATGCAGGACAAATGTAATATTTTGGTGCCCATGATAATCTGATACAATCAAAGTGATACCATTCGTCGCATTTATCGCAAGCAATCATTGGTCTTTGATCATACGGTTTCCTACATATGCAGTACAACATGCTGCGTTCTTTTAATAACTGCAAGAACCAAACGCGTAATAAGTTAGAATAAAAATTAATACAAGGAAAAAAAATAAAAGCTACAAATGATGTTATCTTTTTTATTTTTTTACCTTAAGTTCTTTGTCAAAGTGTACTGGAAGATTTTCACCTTCGGTTATAAGTTCGAAAACTTTATGCAATTCAAGTGCACCAGAATCTACTGAAACCTGTTCAGTAGTGTAAGAAATGTTTGTAAATAAGAAAAAAAAACAAAAAAAAAAATGATTAAAAAAAAACCTTTTTGGCTTTCATTGCCCATTGCAAACCATATTGCTTCACTGTCTCAAGTTTACACCAAAAATAATCTTCGAAAGCAATGTTTATAGTGAGACCCTGCAAATATTATAATAATATATCAAAATTAGTTTCTTTTATCCTTATTCAGGAATTAAATAGAAAGGAAGAGTATTTATATGTTATTTATTGTTAGTTAACAGCATAGCAATTATACTTTATGTAAAGAGAAATTAATATCCAAAAAACCATGTTAAAGTTAAGATAAGTCAGCTTCTGAGTTTTGGATAAAAAATTAATTATTACAATTTGCAAGTACCTCTTTTAATAGCCGTTGGATCTGGTAGATTGAAGGTTTTTGTGAAGCTTTTAATAATTTAGATGTTCTAACTCTCCATGAATTTCTTGCTAATGCAACTTCAAATCTGTCATTACTTTCGCGATCATACACACCTGCAACTTCTACTGCCTGTAAAAGCAAAAAAATAATAAAAATAAATAAAAATCATACTCTTATTACACAAGACAAATTAAACATGTGCTAGTTACTTTAGCTTATATATAGCAAAATTTGATATATAATAAAAAGAGACATTAGCAAGAAAAACCATAAATCAGACTATTGGTCACCTTTAAAGCGGTTGACAGTTTCTTAACAACCAGAGTCATGTCTTCGCCTAAAGAAGCCAACGAATATTCTACAAGTTCAGTTAAGTATGCTTTGTGTGCCATAAATTTCTCAATAATTTGATTTATTATAGCCTTTTCCTCAATCCTGCAAAGAGCAATTTATCAGCAATAATTTGATGTATTTTAATTACTAATGGTCTGATTTGGTTCTGTTAATGGTAAAATAGGTCAAATAAAAAATTAGCTTAAAACGAAATGTGTCAAAGTGTCAACCATGTCGGATCAAAAGTATACCAAAGTGTCAACCTTGTAAATCATTTAATTCAAAACATCATAATATTATAGATATGAAATAAATTGTGGAAAATAAACAAATAGTAAAGGCATGCATTTGGATGAAATTAGATAAGGGACTTACTCCACACATAGGTTATCGGCATCAGACAAAAGTTTTAAAAACATATCCAATTCGGGACGTTTTGCATCAATTTTCTGAAAAAAGAAAATAAATTTAAGTAAAAGATAAAAAATTAAGAATCTTAATGAAGTAACTAAATCATACCAGTCGAGAGATTTTTCCACATTCAATACTATGACAATAAGGACACATGTTTGATCGCGCATGAGTTGTACCACCGAGAGTCGGTTTTACACACTGCATATGGTAGCTGCAAACAATATAAACAAGAAGCATGAATTAAAAAAAATATATTGTTTTTTTTCCTTTTAAAAAAAAAAGGGGGGAAAATGTCACAGAATAGTAATCAAGTTTCAAAAGTGTTCCAATTAGGTCATTGATGCATCTTTTGCCCAAATTGAGTCACTAAACCTTCAAATCGGGTCATCATCGGATTTTGTTTGTTTCAAGAAAGTAATGGAAGATAAGATGTGAGAGTTGAAATTTTCTAATATATGTAAATTATATTTAAAAAAAACAAAAATGGATAATTCAATTAAAAAATAGAAAAAAACAAAATAAAATCCATGTCATCGCTCCATATTGGCATCAAAAAAAGAAAAAATATATTTTCTAACTGAAACAAAAAGAATCATGCAAAAAAATCATGTTAAAACCCATAATTTAAATAAAACGTGAAAGCTAAGTGACCTAATTGGAACACTTTTTAAACTTGAGTGACCTAATTTAAACACTTTTGAAACTTAGTTACTATTCTACAAGCTACAAAGTTACCCCCAAAAAATGTAACTGGCACTAATATTAAAATATAAAATACGACAACTTACCAATCCATGCATAAGGAACAAGTTAAGAGTTCCTGATTTTTGGTGTCATTTAAGCAGAACATGCAAACACATGTCTGACTGCAGCCGTCGGGCTTGTCATACACATATAAAGATCTGTCTAGAGTATTTAATATCTGAAAATAAAAAATAAAAAACATCTAAATTATTAAAAAGATAACTTTAGGAAGAATATTGATAATCATTTCCCAAATATTAACAAGCATTATTAAAATTATTATCAACTTTAACGCCAATAATACTAAAGTGTACGATGTACCTGAGATAGACCATCAAGTAGCAGATTATTAAAATTATCATCAACTTTAACCCCAATAATACTTCCAGTTTTTTGTTTCCATTCTTTGACCCTTTGCACTTCAGATAAAACCATGTTAATTTCCATGCAATTGAAAGCATTAGTGTTGCCAGAACCCTGCAAAGATTCAGTAATATTACTGTTATATATTTTAAACTTATGTAATACGTTCAATAATTAATAATTAAGTTATAACCTCGAGCTGCAGTAACATAGACCATGATCGATCCCCAGTGTTGCGACTGAAAAATGCTTTCACTTCGTTCACCCAAACACTATATAGAGCGAAAATATCAATTAAAAGAACATTAGCAATGGATTTTAGCCAATAAGGTGACATATAAAGAAACAATATATATATATTAAATATATAATGATATCATTTACTATGACTATCTTCTGGAAGCATTCAAATTATAAAAACAAATTCAGTTTAGAAGATCAATGAATATGCAAAGACACATAAAGTGCATACTACTAGTTATTTCGTTACAAATACCATCGATCCTACCTAAAAAATTTAATTGATTGTTTTTATTATTTTTTATTTTATTTATTTTTTGTAGTAGTATATCAACGAATAGGCAAAGACACCTAAAAATATCAAATTGCACATCTTGGTGAAACTTACTTGTGTCTGTTGATAGCATCAAGTAATCGGTTCACAATCAACGGAAAAGATATTTTGATCATCTGCCATTATTAAATGTCATTAGTAACTGCACACGAAAGAAAAAGAAAACAAATAATAATTGAATGGGTATAATACCTTAGATTGACTCAAAGCGTCTTCAACATCACTCAAATTAAATCTTTTAACATTACAAGAATTAAGAATCTCAACAGCTTGTTTAAGCCAATTAACCCAATCAAGCAATGACCTCCAAAACGAACGATCTGCATATGTAACATGATGACACTTGGCATCCTCCAACAACACTTCAACCTCCTACAAAAAGACAAAACGTTTATATATCATCATAAAAATTAGACTTGATTACACATATGGTCTATGTAGTTTGTGGAAAGTAATAGGTTTGAATATTAAAGGTCTAAAGTTACAGGTTTTGGGTTTTATGCTTCCAATTTTGTAAGAAGTTTGGGTACCAAGGTTAACTTCTATCAACTTTTTCGTTAAATTACGGTGAAATGACCAAATATCCTTTGACTCTGGTTTCATTATATTAGGGTGAATTAACAATAATACTCTTTGACTGACTAAAGTCAAATGGTATTTTAGTCATTTCACCCTAATTTAACAGAATAGTTAACAAAAGTAAGCATTTATACCCAAATTCGTTACAAAATTGAAAGCACCAAACCCAAACCTGTTACTTTAAATCCTTAGTACCCAAAGCTGCTACTTTCGGCAAACCACAGGGGCCATCTTTGTAATAACTTTCAAAATTATCACATCACATGTACCGAATTACAAACTTAATTTGACTACACGGTTACCTCGATTGAGGGGACACTAGCACAAAAATTTATGGCTTTAGAACACCATTTGAGAAATGCACAAGTTTCTCGTAGTTTTGGAATCACAATGGAGTCAAAACGAAGTGATAACTCATTTTCCATTATGGATTCCATCTTCACAACATGATCTTGAATCGTGGAGATAATATCAGACGAAATCTCATTACCAACATCAAGAATATTCAAAAGTGACTCGGCATTGTTTAGAGAAAAACATGCATTATGCTCCCACTGTATATATTTTTGTAAAACCTCTTCAAGCAAAACCCGCTCTTCGAGATATATCTTCAATGACTTTGATTCCAAAACCAACTCCTACAAAAATTGCATCATGTTTTATGAAAATGAGTCATAAACTTACACAGACAGTCCTTGTGGTTTGCAAAAAGTAACAGGTTGGGTACTAAGGGTTTAAAGTTACAGGCTTGGGTTTTATGCTTACAATTTGTAACTAGTTTGGGTATTACAAATTTACAATTAACTTTCGTCAAATCAGATGAAATGACCAAAATATCCTTTCACTTTTCACCCTTTAAACTTTCATTTTCAAAAAACAAATGGCACTCTGGTCATTTCATCCTGATTTAACAGGAAAGTTAACGGTAGTTAGCCTTAATACCAAACTCGCTACAGTTTTAAATGCAAACCCAAAACCTATTACTTTAAACCCTAACATGTTATTTTTTGCAAACCACATGGACCAATTGTGTAAATAAACCCAAAATTTATTGTGGACGTTGCATAGTTAAAACCTTCAAGTCGTCAACTTTAAGCAAAGAACTCGCATTTGACTTCACAATGGGACCAGAATGTAAATACGGTTTAGACTTCATTAACCACGATTTCGCCATTAACAAAGCTTTCTTGACACCATCAAGAGAAGGAATAAGTGCACAAACATCCTCTGACATCCTGAAATAGTGAAATTAAACCGATTAGAAACTAATTACAGTTCCAGCCATAAATGTACTGATATTTACAAAAGAGCCATTGCAGTATGATGTGGTTACCTTACAACATCTTCAAAATCAGCTATTTGAACCTCACAAGCAAGAATATGCTTTGCTTTTTCTTCCAAACACAAGGCTTGTGCAAGAACATCAGAAATTTTCTTGAACACCTTCTCATTCTCGATTTGTAATCTGAATCACATCAGCATGAATTTATTTACATTAATAATCATAAAAATGTAACAACAAAGCAATAAAAAAGCATAAAGCCAAGAATTTATACTTTGTGGCCACAGTCAATACTTGCTGGATAGATTCCAATGGCAATTTACTACGAAGCACCTGTAAAATGTAAATAGAAGTTTAATTAAAATAAAATTAAACGAATGAAGAAAAACTATGTTGCATGTAGCAATTTTAACTTATGATAGAGCACTAGAAAAGTAGAGTCGTAAACAAAAACGTGTGTCAATTAACATATTTTTTCTATCTAACGGGTCAAACGGGGCAAGTCAAAATAGAAGGGTTAAAAGAAAACAACTCAATTGTGGACACAATGATAGAAGAAAAACTATGCATCTTGCCTTCCAACCGCATTGCATAAGCTAAATTCAACTTATGATAGTGCACTAGAAGAGTAAACAAATATAAGTGTTGATTGACTCAGATAAAGCAAGTAAAAAAAAAGTCAATTGGGTCAAAATTTGCCCAGAGTTTGTTTTTAAAGCATAAAAGGTCTGAATCTTTCATTCAAAACACTACATTGTTATTGAAATGGTATACTTTACATAATCATATTTGTCACACTAATTATCTACAGTGAGTTTAATAAACTTTGGATAAAATTGCTTCGGTCCATTTTGAGATTTACAAAAGTTTCCCTTTTAACCCGTTATCCAACTATTTTGATCACATTTCTAAAATAATATAAAATGACATGAGTGTAGTTACCTTCCAAGCTTCAACCCTGCAAGAAGCCTTCTTTAACTCCACATCAACAAGAAGCAACTCATCAACTACATCACATAATTATGAAAACAAAATGATCATATAATCGAGAATGTTAACGAAACTATATCTGTAACATAAAGCATGCGAATTTTGCATGATGCAAACCTTGAACTTTCAGCTGTGATCCATCTTTCTCAAGGCAAATCAACTCGTTAACAACATTTTCTTGATCCTCGCGCTCATGAACATTCTTTAAAATGTTATTAAAATGTGAAATCCAGTCAAACGCGTCACTTTGATATTGTTTTAGAAGTTTTAACTCGGGAACATTAACAGTAAAACCGTCATATTCTTTAATGAGTAGTTCAAGATTCTGCACAAGATATATTATGTTCCATATTAGATAAAGTACTATACGACTGAAAAATTGAAATTATATAAAATTATAAATTAGCTAAATTACCAACCTTTAATGTTATAGATCCGTTTAGCATCTCTGTACAACGAGATTGACATAATTCAACTTTCTTTGCAAAATCCAAAAACAATGGGACTTCAGGAACTTGAAGTTGAAGTTCCACAATCTGATAAAAAAAAGAATTACATAAAACAATTAATGCAAATCTAAGATATAGAGACAAAATAAGCGAAAAACACTATAAAATATATCACATAACTACCTTTGACTTCAAGTTATTGATGACGTTAATCTCGATTATACTAGGAGATTTTTCTGATATGCAGTTTCTTGTGGTTTTAAGCC
Source organism: Stevia rebaudiana (assembly GCA_009936405.2). Taxonomy (NCBI): domain Eukaryota; kingdom Viridiplantae; phylum Streptophyta; class Magnoliopsida; order Asterales; family Asteraceae; genus Stevia; species Stevia rebaudiana. Next base: position 140,024 of record WOUH02000015.1, read on the forward strand.
AATGCTAAAGTGACAAATTACCAAAAAAAAAAAATATATCAGACAAAAATTAAACATCTAAGATCGGCATGACATGAGATAAAAGACGAAACTAACCTTCACAGCTGTCAGTTTGGTCAATAATTCCTCGCTTTCGTTTACATATATAGCAGACTCACAAGCTTTGGTATACACGGCTTCCAAATCAACAATCTGAAAATATTGCCAAGATGAGTACCCGACAAATGAAACAAATAATATTTTAAATATAATTTGCAAAAAGAAGACTTACAGAAACATTTAAGGATGTTGATAGAGCAGAAGAGATTTCTTGAATCAACTCTTTTGCTTCTTCTTCATAACCCTATGAAAAGAAAATAATGAAAAAAAAATTAATAAAGAAAAATTGTTCAGGGATTATATAGACATTTTATTAAATAAGTTCAAATATTATTTACCTTTAACTTTAGATGTCCAGGTTCATTACAAGGCACAGGACTGACGTTAAGCAAAGTTGTCAAATCTTCCATTTTTACCCTTTCCATTTCACAGTTATGATGAGATGACCACAATTCTATTTTTGAAAGACAATCTCTAACACCTTCTGCCCATTGTTTAGCTTCAACCAAGTTTTTCGCCAGATCTCTAACCTATTTTTATTCATACGGTAATATAAATGCAGACTCTTTAACCAAATATATACAAATGGGAAATTAATCAGATTTTAGTCTTACTGGATCCATTTCAGAACCAGCCCAAAGAAACTGTTCAGCTTCTTTCAAGGCAAGGGCATAACCGTCATTTGAATATGGCATCTGAAGAATTTTACAAGATCTCATGAGCCATTCTTGAGCAAGTTGTGTGAATGTAACATGGCTCCCTTTAACCTATATATATTAATAAAAACAACGTGAATTTGCAACAGATATATATAATATGAAATATGATCTTCTTGATTTGAAAAACAGACAATTTGGGTTAGAATTTAAACCTTTTTTGATAATAAGGGTGAATCATTTGTACAGGTCAAATGTTTTCTTGTGTTTCTCTTTTGGATCATCTCCTCAGAATCTTGAGTTTCCATCGTTATTATTAAATCATATAATTCTGCAAGTGTATGACGATAAAGAAAATTGCGTTTGGAAGGCTTGCATTCACACAGGTTTTCCCAATGCTGCATGTATATAAAACAGATAATTAGTCAATACAGAATTAACGACGATTGTCCCATGATTAAATAAAAAGGGTAAATTGATAATTTAGACAAATTAGATTATCACATTTGGAATCCTTAAGAATTAAGATTACTTTACCTCCAGACAGACAAAAGCAGAAGGCCTGCATTTGCAACCAACAGCTGACAGATACAAAAATTGCTGACATATGATGCACGATGCATCCTGCAAAATATTGTACATGATTTTCATTAACAATATATTTTATGTTTGAAAAAGTTAAATATATATCTTAATTAGCAAAGAGAACATGAGTTGGAAACCTCAAACTACCTCTTCAACACCAACATAATTTGGCTGCTTTCGAGGAGGCATTGGAGAAGAACGAATAATGCCATTTTTCCAAAGTCTTTCTCTCCAACTCTTTTCTTTATTGTAAACGCGAAGCAACTCGTTTTTCAAATAAGGTAACGCGTTGCTATCAAAATCATTCTGTAAAAAATATAGGTAAAATATAATAACAAAAATAAGCATCCACATGGCAACGTTAAAAGATGAAATTGTTGCATTTTTTTACTAACAGATAACACAACTAATGACAAAAGAAATTGTTGACTTTCCCTTTTTAACAAATTAAAAAATATTAATTTAATAAACTAAAAAGAAAAAATTGTAGACCTTGACAACCACACAAAGCAGTTCTTCATGAGACAATACAGCAGGTCTGCGATAATGCTGATAAAGCTCTGATCCAAAACCGCCATGAGGTAACCAATCAGCCGGTGCAAAATTGACAGCTTCTGCACAGTTTAAACCTGCCAATACCAAAAGATAAATGATTAAAAAAAACAAGAAAAAATTATAAGATTATTTATAAAAATCAATTTGCAGTACATATTAGACTTACCAAAGTTGAAACCTCCATGATAAGATCTAGGAAAAGTAATCACAAAATTCCCAGGTTCCTGGAAGATGCATAGAAAAAATAATTTAATTAAATACACAATAATTTACAGAATAAAAGCAAAGGTTAAAAACTGTTTAACATGCAATTCATTACGAATCGATATTATTAAGTTAATGATTTTGATTATTATACCTGTAAAACACTGTAAACTGGAACATTATTTTCTTGCAGAACAGATGGATTTAACATAGTGACCAACTGAAAAAGTAAGTCAGGTTGTGCATCAAACAAATCAGGAAGGCTGTTTCGCATCACCTGCAATATCATATTAATAAGGTCAAACTTTTCCTTTAACTTGGTCAAAGCTTTCATGTCAGAAATAACATATTGGTCAAACTACATTTTAATAAAAATAAAATTAAAAAAAAATCGACAGACAATATGACAGACATTAAACCAGTCCTAACAGGAGGGCACGTGCACGAGACGTTTAAAATAATGAATAAATTATTTGTAAATTATATTTTAACTTGTTATATTTTGAACACTAATAAAAAAATATTAAAATAAATTAGTACAAGTAGTTTATGCATGAGGTACAAGCAGTCTATGCAGTAAATAACCTACCTTTTCAAAGGCACTGGCTTCACTACCAGGGACACTGTACCAACATTTGGGTTCTCCCCTGAAAGTATATAAAAAAATTAACATCACATTTCAAGATATAAATAATCAATTTATAAGCCATAATATATTAAAATTCCAACAACTTATATACCAGTGATGATAATTCATAGAGTAAAAACAATGGTCTTCAAAGTGCCAGCAAAAAGACGAAAATAGCATCCCAATGTAAAGCCAAGGTACCATAACACCAGCAATATTATGATGAACCGCACGAAGCATTGACCCGTTTAATTTTGGCAAATTATTAAGATTCCATGGGCTCGAACAATATTCATCCCAATCATTAACATCTATAGATAACGGTTTTTTATCATTTACACGAGGAAAACCACTACCGCAAACAGAAGTATCAAGATCACTTCCATAAATAACATCAACTTCACCAACAGATCCTTCTACTATTTCCCAAAACTTCTTTTCCAATTGTGCCCTTGTTGCAGATGTTGAACCAAACCATTTCTTCTTAGCGCGATCAGCCACGCGCCTAAAAGCTTCCAATGATAACTGTTTACCAGGAATAAAACCGAAGCTATCTTTCTCAGAGTTGAAGCATTCAGAACAATACCAATTTCCAGGTGGGACCCGTTTCAAAGGCGGTGATAAACAATAAATATGCCAACCTTTATTACATCTGTCACATAAAAGCATTACTTCTGCATGTAAACCACTTCTGCATTGTTCACATATCTGATCGAATGATTCTTGAACATCTGTTTTATGTGGTTTAACTTTCTCACCCGCTTCGTTAATTCGAATTTTCTTACAACTTTGTTGTACAGTTTTCTTCTCATCTTGCAATTCTCTCTTGCAAGTCTTCTCTTTCACTTGATCTAATTTGTTATAATAACTTTCGTAATCGTACAAATGGTCATAATATAACTGAGATAACACATACTTTGAACATTCGGAGATCTTCCCGCCTGATCTCACAAACCGAAAAACTTCTCCCCATTTCTTTTCTTTCACAACATTATCATAACCGCCGTATCGCTTAACCCCATTAAACAACTTACACAAATCCAACTCTTTTCCTTCAAAAACCAACTTCTTTTTCACCGCCTTTTTCCCACAATGTTCTTCCAAGAATCTATTATACTCCAATTCAAATGTTTTGGAATTACAAGCAGATGGTCTCGCTTGCAATTGATGTATAGCTTGAGTTTTTGTGGGAAATGTAAACGTATTCAAATCTAGGGCAAAAGGGGGTTTCCAATTCTGTGGTGGAATAATCTTACAAATCCCATATTGTTCAGCTTCAGGTCTAATTTTATAAATATATGCTAATGGATCCTTAAACTCATCTTCGTTAGGGTGATAAACAGGTGCAGGTGGTATGGTTAATGATGAAACTGAAGTTAACACAATTGATCCTTGCCCTAAAACCCTCTTTTCTGCAGCCCTAGGCCTACTTTTCCCCATTTAATCAATCTTCAACCCATAAAACACAAAATTAACAATCAAATCAACTTCAATCAATCGATATACATAAAAACATACATCCCAATCAAGATCAATAACAGAATTTAACCTACGAAGTGATTTAAGTAGATTTATGAACTCACCTTTGAACGGCAAACGCTTTTTGTTTATGGTTGTGGTTGAGAATGAGTTTAGAGTGAGAAAAGATTTGAAATCACGATAATTTACGATCGAATCGGTGTTTTTTGGTTTTCCGCTTGATCGACAGTTTGCTCGTTGGTTCTAGCCTAGGTTTGCGGTAAACTGAGATTTTGACTTAAGACTAAGACTTGAAAGTATTTACGAAACAGCCATCAGGCGCCTTTGTATTGTTGCTTCCGGGGGGCGGCATAATTATACGGTTTAATGTTTTATGTCTTTTCTTATTTAATTTTAAATTGGTTCAAAAAAAGATAACTTAATTTTAAATCCATGCTCGTTTAATTCTAAAATAAAATTGTTTTAGCCGATAAGACATGTGCTAAATTGTATACTATGTACATTTCAAGAAGGTGTTAATAGTTGTAAGTCTCTATTGGTCCACTTGTCAGTTCTATATCGGTTGTGACTTTTGTGTTTGCGTCTTCAAGAATCTAACAACTCATCATAATCATATTTTTTTAATTTCTGCAATATGAAACAAAACTCTTAATGTCTTTGAAGAACCAAGATGCATTCATCCACACCTTTAAAGAATCAAGTATGATAGTTTCACAAAGAATTTAAGGAGTTTAGAGATGTTTCTAGGAGGTGTTAATGGTGACGGCGAAGAAAGATTAATTTTGGCTAGGTGTCATGCTTCTGTTAGTTCCGTCTAACCTTTTTATTTTCTTATTTGGAAATTCAAGTTGGAGATCATGAACAGCCATCAACGATATCCTATTATGGAGACCACCACTGTAGCCACCGCTCATCTCGCTCTTTGTTTATGTTCTCTCTTTCTAACTATAGTTGCGATGGATCTAGAAATGATTGTTGCCAGATAAATGGTTGCGGTAACGACGACAGTGGTGGTTGTTTATGACGGTGGTTGCCGGAATGCCGGTCATAGAGAAACTGAGACCTGGTCGTGGTGGATGCGACGAAATGGTGGGTGGTGGTGACGAACAAGGTGGAAACTGAGATGTGTGAAAGTTGTGGGCGGTGATTTCTATAGAGAGGGAAAGTGTCGTTTTGAGAAATACAGAGGGTCAAATTTGATAACAGTTTTAGTCTTAAAAAACCTAAAGAAATCTTGATTTAAAATTACTTCTACATTCATGGATATTATGTAGAACTATCATGACTAACGGATATCAAAGCATTGAGATGATATGCACATGGCTCAATAAACTCTCTTACACAATCTTTGCAAATCTCGAATCAAAACTCTGATTCGCAATCTGGTAACCGTAACAAATTGACAAACGCTAAACTTAATAAGTATGTATATATATCAATTAAATTAGCAATTTGGTCGGTTACAAGTAACAAATTATAATTTCAAAACAACAAAATTATTGTGTTTTCGTTTAAATATAATCAAATGTCAACCCCTCTTTCGCCACGAAGCGCGATTCTAAACCCTAGTTATATACGATACGAGTAAAGATTTCTTGATAAAGAAGTTGTGTAGGCCCCAAACACCTAGGAGCCTCCATTTATTTTCATATTGTATATTATATACATATTAATAAGCGTGTCTTCGTTAACATTTCGCCAAACATCTTACGCTATCTCCGTTCCATGTACCCTTTGTCTTTCAATCTTTCGTATAATTTCCGATCAATCTCCGTTAATAACTTCATTAATAACTCAGTTAACCTACCTTAAACCGCCACCACTAAATCTCTTCTTCTTCCCGTTGTCGCCCCTTCTTCACTGTCGAATATCCCCTTTCTTTAATGTTAACATCTTCATTCGCTTCTTACATTCATATTGTATTCAACCAACTTCGTACCGTATTCAATCAACAATAAACGCATCTGAAATATTCAATTTAAGGTACACGTTAATTAACAGTTGGTATTCCTATTACCCTATGAATCTTATTAATATCTTAATGATACATGTATTAACATTGATGTTATTGAAATTCTTTGTTATTTGATGATTAGACCATATCCGAATGATAAAATTATACAATCGAACTTTTGTTGTGTGAATTTTTTTGTTAATCATGTTGTTTCCTATTGATTTGTAATTCTTTATGTATAATGATTTTGCGTCTATGTTTTTGTGTTCAATTTCCAAATTTCAACTAATTATTTGGGTATTGATCTTTAAATTTTGTTTGAATTTGTGTGACACCACTAAATCTCTTCTTCTTCCCGTTGTCGCCCCTTCCTCACTGTCGAATATCCCCTTTCTTTAATGTTAACATCTTCATTCGCTTCTTACATTCGTACTGTATTCAACCAACTTCGTACCGTATTCAATCAATAATAAACGCATCTGAAATCTTCAATTTAACATTTAGTATTCATATTACCCTGTGAATCTTATTAATATATGAATGATAAATGTATTAACATTGTTATTGAAATTCTTTGTTATCTGATGATTAGACCATATCCGAATGATAAAATTATGCGATCTAACTTTTGTTGTGTGAGTTTTTTTTGTTAATCATGTTGTTTCCTATTGATTTGTAATTCTTTATGTATAATGATTTTGCGTCTATGTTTATGTGTTCAATTTACAAATTTCAATTGATTATTTGTAACATTCGAGATTTTTCCGATTAAATTTCCGTCATATAAATTTTGTCGTTCATTAAATGAAACGTTTACGTGGAATTTATCGCGTTACGTTACTTATTGGATCATTTATATATACATGTATTAACCAATAAAATCTTATTAATAATTGATTTAATTTAATATATAAATCAAGGAGTCATACACAATAAACATTTATATACTTTTATCATATAAATTTTATAAAAATATCAACTATTATATAAAATAAAAGTTAAACTAACTCATTTATAAAAGTTGGGGTCAAAGTATAAGAAAACAAACTCAAGCCACACTAATTAAGTGACATGGTGTTCAAAACCTAAAAACTATAACTTGTAGGGATCGAAAATGCCAACACCCGAAAGTGAACTACTGCTTTGACTGGTCAACAAACCTTTTACGTAAACCAGCCTTCCAGTCTCGTCGCCGGCTTCCAACTTCCGGCCAAACGGCCATGAACTCCGGCGAAAACGCCATTCATCAGTTACGCGTCGGTTTTGCTTTCCCAATCAATGCAAATTACTCCACGAGCGCCGATTAACCTGTAGGTGCATTCAATTAGAAGCTTTAACCAACAGTTAGTTTGTTTTAATCATTATTCGGTAACGATTATGAACTTCAAACGAAACAGTTATCCGTATGTTAATCAATCTGTTTCATCAAATGAAAACAACCTCGACACCCATCTAAAGCTACTCTAACTCATAACTCCATCTCTTACACATCTGGATGCTCGATCGATTCCTGGAGACACGAAGAACACGGTTCGGAATCAAACTCCCTCAAATCGTAACCAACCGAGGTAATCTAAAAGCTTAATCTACTCATATTCATATGACTAACATAATCCCTAACTTATTTGGGGCTAACAATCAAACAATCAAATCTAATTTGGTGATTTCGGATTCTAGGGTTCTTATTTTTGAAAATAGGGAAGAACGGTTACATAGAGTTATAACCGTTTAATCCTAAACCAGTTAACAAATTCCTGTCTGTCGCAGTGGTTAGGGCACGGATGACACGACCAGGAGGTCTTGGGTTCGAACCCTTAACCCAGCCATTCTTTTTCTAATTTTTAATCTTTTATTCTTTAAGCATCTTTATTCAATATTTGTATATCCATCAACCCGAAAATACAAAACAAATCACCAAAATTCATAAAATGTTTGAATAAATATAAGCCTTTATAAAACGTTGAAAAATTATTACTTGACTCACTATGTAATCAATTTAAAACACAATTAAACTTAGTTGTAAGAGTATAAAAATTCTAAACTTCATATGTATAAATTAGAATCGTTCTCATTCGGAGGTTTATATATAAAATACTTTATTTAACTTATTTAAATAAAGTATTATCAAACAACTACACAAACTGTTAGAAATATTAAATTATATCCATTCATATCGAATCTAGCATAATGTGTGATCTCGGATTATTACAACTAATGAAGTTGTGATTTTGGATCGCTTTAAACCGTGAGTATTTCTAACCTTTTTCCCACTTACTTTTGATTTCGGGCTGTTACACATGTCACATATTCAAATCCTTTATTCAATTTTATCAATTTCCTCAATGCGTATTCTGTATGTTTATGTGGATATATGATAAATGTTTACTTGCTATTTGCACATACATGTTTATGCATTCAGTCAATAGTCACGGGAGTGTTTTATCTCTCTACAGTCATTCATTGAACTCACAAGAGTGTTTTATCTCTTATTCACGCCGCCATCAAACACACGAGATTTAATTATCTCTAGTAATTTGATTGAGAGCTACTAGTTCAAATCATTGTGTTTAACATTATTCTCATAAACATTGAATCGCATGTTTCATTTTAAACTTATATTTATATATAACGTGAAAGACTCACCAACTATTCATTTAGTTGAAACTCTATTTTACATGTGTAACAGGTTAAGTTGATACTTGGATGACAACCTAGGGATGCATGGACTTAGATTAATTAAACTCAAATCATGTTATGTTTTAGTTTTATTAATTGGTCTTTGAACAATGTAATATGTTATTTGATTCAATAAAATAAATTTATTGCATGTTATAAATATTGTAACGCTTAGTGGCACGTGTGATGAACAATCAAGTTACGCCGGTGTTTCCGCCACCGGTTGGGGTGTGACATATTTGGGGCAGAAATGTGCTAATACCATCCTTTTAAATGATTCCCAAGTCAAAGCATCAATTGAATGGCCTCCCAGGGCCTGCTGGATGGAATCCACCAAAATAAAGTTTCAAAGACCAGTGAGTGAGCTGCAAACTTCACCTTCTGAGTTTCATGACACTCGTTGATTCGGATTACTGCCTCCATTTCCTGAAGCAACAATGCGTTGCTGCTGCATCTTGTTTGCCGTCAAATGGTTTAGGATCTCAACTCTTAAAAGTTTTATAGTCACATCCTCTCTTCCGTGGTTCAACTCTCGTAGTTGATACTGGAAGGACTCTCGGTTGTGGCTTTCTTTATTTTATGGACCATTGACGTTAATATCTATATGCACTTCTTCTTCAGTGTTTGGGTGTGCATGAGTACTACGTCTTCCAACTATCGGTGGTCTCGTTCCCCAATTAGTAATTTTACAACGTCCTCGTCCTCTACCGACCATCCTACGATCAAGGTTTTTGGAATGATTTAATAATTACACAATTGGTCTATAAATTGGAACAATGACGCATAATAAATAATTAAATACAGGGTCTAGAATGCAATTAGTCATTTATCATGATATCATGTTCTAGCTTACTTTCCATTATGTTTATATCAAATGTTCCAATTTCCTTCCTACTAAATTAAATATCTATAACCTTTATCTATTGCATTCTCACACAAGATAGAAAAAGCTTAAGCATTATTTGCAAAGATCAACTTTTAGTTGCAATAGCTAATTGCAATTGACAAGTTATCTTTACTCATGTGTCTTACATTTTACCTGTCCTATGCTTACTGCACCTCTTGTGGCTGACATCTGGTTGCTTTGACTGGCATTCTTATCTTATCCCAGAGTCATAGTTTAAGTTTAGTTACTGTTTGAGTACCTAAATCTCTTAAACCAAGGCTCTGATACCAACTTGTGATGCCCGTCTCCCGGATTATGTCACATCATCGGATTTACTCATAAGCACAAAGTTAATCAAATATAACTAAATTGCAGACGAAAATTTCAACTTTTATTAACAAGCAAACCCGTTTACATAGCTGAAGGCTTTAAATATAATTTACATATAGTCTTGAACAAAATCAGCCATCCAGATATGCCACTTCTGCCACATGTACTTAGCCTTGCTACTCGAGACTTCTATTTCATTAACCCGATATACATGCTAAAAGTGTTCAGCTTACGCAGTGAGTTCTAAGTTTTACTAAGTTTACCAATAGTTACGCGTACATAACTTTATACTATTTAAATGTTCATAAACATTTGTCATTTACGATCACTTTATAGCTTAAATAAAATTTACATATAGTCTTGAACAAAATCAGCCATCCAGATATGCCACTTGTGCCACATGTACTTAGCCTTTCTACTCGAGACTTCTATTTCATCAGCCTGATATACATGCTAAAAGTGTTCAGCTTACGTAAGTGAGTTCTAAGTTTTACTAAGTTCACCAATAGTTACTCGTATGTAACTTTATACCATTTAAATGTTCATAAACATTTGTCATTTACGATCACTTTATAGCTGTTAGTTAAAATAGATTTATATTAACAAAATATGCAAAGTAATTGACTACAGTGATTCCTTATAGACTAGCAGCACACAAATCTACAGATCGTCCGTTAAGCAGTTGTTGCTACTTTTATCCTCGCGTTGTACAATTGATAAAGTCCCATATTTCAGAGACTCCGTACACTGACTAGTATTTACTGTAGGATTATACTAAGCCTCTATTGGATAATGTGTTCTACAGGTCGCAACCAGAATTCACATATTCGATCACAATAAACTTTTGACAATTATAGTTAGCAGAGCGTTCCCCACTTGGACCGTCTTACGTGCTTTCACACCACCCAAAGTGGCAAAACCATTTTACAGTTATATTTAGCAGAGCGTTTCCCACTTGGACCGTCTTACGTGTTTTCACACCACCCATAGTGGCAAAATCATTTTATGTTTAAAAACCAAACCTTTATTCCAAAACCATTATCCGTTTATAACTTGCAAGATAAAAACCTTTACCATGTAACAATTATTAAAATAGTTTGGTCTTTAAAAACATTCATTATCTAACTTAAATTTATGTTTAAAACCGTAAAAACTTTTATCATTATAACGCCATAACGTTATTTCCAAAACCATTTAACAGCAAGCATGTATACCAGCCCAAAACATGTTAAAATCCTTAAAAGAGGGATTATAGAACTCACCTTAATCTAACGTAACAACAACTATGGAGAAGAACGAATCACGAGCGCAACCATCTGTGTGAGCGTAATAACGTCTTCTCGAGCATCCCCATAGAATTCCGAACCGGGTGTAACCTCCCCTAGTATCTTATGAGTGTTTTTGAGTGTTTGTGATAGTGTGGGATAAGAGAAACGATGTCCGGAAAATGAAATCCGTGATGGGGTAATTATAGGGCTCGGCAGTCGTATCTACGCACGCCGCCCAACCATTTTTTTGCTCGTATCGCGCAGCCCTATTTGCGTTGCCCACTCAAGTGGTGTCACGTGTCGCCTCGTCATCGAGTCAGATTGCGCCAAGTGTCAGACTGCCACGTGTATTCTGGACTTGACACGTGTATGCTTACTAAGCTTGCTTGGTGACACGTGTCTTGACATGTGTCATCACCTGGTTCACCGCGACTCGTTAAATTTGTTTTTGTGTTTCCCGCTTCGTTCGAACTCCGTTATGCGCGCGGTTTTCGCCTACGGTCATGATTTTCCATTTCCTATCTAATTTTATTGGTTTCACCTCCTAGAGAAGTGTTAAGATATAGGACCTATAAAATGCTTCATCGTTTTATGTATAACTTTCATATTGTCACTCAAATTAAAATTTTACATACACTCAAAAGATTCTAAATACGTATTCGAATATGATAAAGGTATTTGTATCATATTATTACCAAGTAAACGTACATGAATATAAAATTTGTCATAGCCTATCTAAAAAACCGGGTGTTACAAGTTCATTCCACTTACACTTTGGATTTCACCTTAAAATACTATCAAACTATCATCTCATTGATTAGAGCAAAGATTAATCATCCAAAACGGTTTTTTGAACTTTTGTGACACTTGTCCCATTCTTGGCACATGTTGATACGTGGCCTACCACGCGTACATTTGTAGCTCGATCTAATCGATTGTGAACGTTAAACTTGTTTTCGCGTTTCCCACTTTGTTTGAATTACGTTTAGGGCACTGTTTTTGTTTACATTCATGATTTTCCGTGCTCTATCCAACCCCACTGAGCATACATCCTGGAGTTTTTGTCAAATATTGAGCTATAAAACTGTTTTGGTCAAAAATTAACTTAGATCAATTTTAGTTATTCCAAATTAGATTAAGTGAGGCAGAGTGTTTATATCGATTACTTAACAATTTTAAGAAGCTTTCTGTGATTATATTCCAAAATATCCCCAAATATCTTCAG
>WOUH02000015.1:183502-195859 GCA_009936405.2 Stevia rebaudiana
AAATAACTTAAACCAACTTGACCCGTACTCGTTAAACCCGCTTGATAAACCCGAACCATCAAGATTATCCAACATTTTCAGATTAACTTATTAAAATCCTATGAAATTATACAACAGGTCTCCTAATAACTTACATAGCTTTGAATCTAATGGATGGTCATGGTCAACCTGCATTGCTATACATTGTTCCATTTACTCTAGGTAATGTTTGAATTTAACTTGACTTGAATTTTTAATCATGTTTAAGTTAGAAGAAACAATACTTTGTAAGATGTGAAATTAGGAAAATATTTTGTTGCATAGTTAACGGGTCGGGTTTAAATGATGCAGGGACATTTTTGTCTTTGGGGAAAAAGAGAGGGGATCTTAGGATCCTTTGGTCAAGTGGTCAACCCGAAAGAGAATGTCCACATGTTCGACTCGGTCAAACTCGTGAACCAGATGAATAAAAACATTTGTTAATTGGTATGTAAGTATGGTTTGTGATTGTTAAATGGTTCATCTATGTTGTAAAACAAGTGCCCATGATGAAGATCATGGCTTGTTGATTGGGTGGATGATGTGGTAAAAAGTTAGGGTTGTTTATTAAGCCCAACTTTAGGGAATCATGAAATCTTGTTAATGATGTTTGTAAGATTTGTTAATTTCTCGTACTCAATTGGTAATGTAAAGGAAATTAATTGTTCACTCAGTGAAAGATCTTGAATATGCTCATTTGGTTATTTAGTTGACTCAGAATGAGGATACCATACTGGGTTGACTCAGTGAATGGCTTCAAATGTGCTCACTTTCTTACCGAGTTGTCTCACTGTGTTGACTCAAAATGGAGGATTTTGCAACAGTGTACATGTCATACCTCATACGGTATTTCACATCGATGCATGCAACATTGACTTTGAATAGGGTTTTTAGTGTTATTTTTATACTAAGGTGATAATCATTGCATTAAAATATAATGGGTGAATGATTTACATTATCAATACCGAATCTGACATTCAACCCGTGATTTGTTAATCAAAAATCAAATTAGAATCATTTATATTATTACATTTATTCATTCTAAACTTATATCACTAGTTCAGAATGCATTTAATATACTTGTATTATGAGTCTGACGTTTAGAAAGTTTTTTTTGTGTTGGTTTAGTAGGTTAGAACACGTATATTATACATGCTACATAAAAAAAAATGCTAATGGTTAATTAATAAAATATTAAATATGAAAAAAATATTAAATATGAAAAAATAGTTAAATGAATATGAATGATCAAATATGACAAAAAAAAAAAAAAAACCTTGATCTAAAAAAATGTGACCCATGGTTTTAGACAACTAACACAAATATATAGTCAGAAAATATGATTTAATTCTATATGCTTATATATATTTAAAGTTGAAACTCTTAACATTGTAATATTTAAAAGAGTAAGATGCATGCTTTGTATAGACATGCAATTTTAGCACAACATTAACAGTTTTAATCCATGAGGTTTCATTTTATGGCAGTTTTTGTCTTTTAGTCTATTTTCTGTCTATGCTTTCGTCAACTTCTCTATGTGTTCTAATAAGTAAAAACACGCAACATTAATCAAAAAGCCCCTCAAGTGAGGGGCGCGTGAGGGATTCTATCGGAAGTGTAGACGGAAAATAGACCTAGTGACAAAAACTGATTGTAAATGAAACCTCAGGGATATAAACTGTTAAAGGTGAACTGAAACTGATATAACATTAGAAACGAAAACTGCAGTTTACTCTATTTAAATTTTTTAAATCAATTTTGTATTTTAAATTAATTTAGATATGGTTTTCTATTTTTAGTCGTTAAAATGAATTGTTAAAACATAAGTGTTATAACTTTGATGTAAGTGAGACACGAGCAAAAAAAAAATAAATAAGGTTACCATAGACATTTGTCTCTTCTAAATCTTCTTTATTATATAACGTAGATGTAAATTTATATAAACAAACCAGAATTAACAATGTTTAGCTTTTAATCAATAAACGAGTAAACCATTGTTTAATATAAATTCTTCGAGCCGTTTATTTAAAAAGATTCAAAATAATGAAGTTTAAAATATTGAAAAAGCTTCAATTATATATGAGTGCCACGTTGATAATGTTTGTCGGCGTGGACGGTTTGGAATGACGTGTTTCAATGTACAACTTACGCTTCAATCTTAGTAGAATGAAAATTTGCAACTTAATAGGCCCTCAACTATGAGGTTAATGCATAATTTTCCTTGCTTACACTAAAAAAATTCAACAATTTGATCGAACCGTTATACTGTATATCCCATGTATAAAAAAATGAAACAAAATAAAAGTATTTTAGATTAAATGTTTTATTGTTTTGTTTAATCAAAAGACAGCCAAAGATGAGAGGTAGGCCAACACCAGAAGGGCATCTTTGAATATGAGTTGTCTAGCATTATATTGGGATTATCATCTTCTTTAACCAATTTTAAACATAATATTGGAATTATCTGGCTATGTTATTAGAGTTTATACCTAGAGACACGTGTTAACTACTGTTATAGTACATAAAGTTTTTATGATCAACAACTACGAGAAAATCTTACACAAACTAACAATAATTAATGAAAACATTTAAGTCATATATAAATGGTGGTTGTGACGGTATAAGTTAAGACACAACCTAGTTTTTGTGTTACTTCTTATCCTATTAAAAGTCGACCACGAACGTAATATCTTAACTAAAAAATACTTATTGCAAAAATATGAAGTTTTATTGTTAAAACAGTATAAGCTAAAATGACATTTAAGGTCATCTGTCTAGCATGAGTTACGCTTCTTACTCACTTCATTTAGCATAATATTACAATAATCCTGTGAGTTTTTCGGTAAGATATTCTCGTTGTTTAGTTTTTATCTGTCATTTTTCATTACTCTCTAAAGATCACAAAACGTGAAACCTTCTTGAACTCGCGTGACATACGGGGATGGTTCCTACAAACCATTGTGCAACCAATGTTTTTAATAACTTGGAAGAAAGACAATTTTACATATCGCAACATGTAACTAATAGTTTTCTTCACCTTTTTATTTATAAAATGTCGATGCATATTTTCCTTTCTATCATTCAATTCTTTCTCCTTCTTATAATTTGTAATGATTCATTATGATATAGTAAACGTCGGGCCGCCCTCTTAACTAAACATTGTTGGCCCAGACTCTTGATCGAACAATAATACGAACTGAATAAAATCAAAACATGAACAATAAACTCTTGAATTAATGAACCGGGACAATTACAATGACTCCTTAGATTCCTATTTATAACTGACAAACTCTTGGAGAACAAGAAACCTACTTAAACTATGAAACTAAATAAACAATTAAAATAATCATATCTAATAAACTGATAAACATAACAATTATATAATACCTTCTAATAATCTATTTTAACTAAACTTAAATTTATTTATACTTATCATCAAGATTCAGAATTATCTCCAATAAACATTAGATAATTTAATCTCAAATTATACCTTTTTGTCCAAAGACATCATTGTGCATGTTAGTGGGATTTATTTATTTTTGAAAATATGTCTAAATAAATGGTTCGAAATTGATTCTTCCCGTTCTAAACCTTCAAACATTATCCATCCATTTATATATTTTCATCTTTTTTAATCTAGTCGTATAATATTACGTTTGAAACCCAAGGGGGCGGTTACTCACCACAACGGTCCGAATAGAAATGTCCCGGGCTACAGCAACACATTCAGTGGTGGGACCACCATTTAAAATAAACAATACCACCACGTAAGCATCCATTCTAAATCAATAGTTATACTGTAATTATTGAAATATTGATATTATAGTTAACTTTGATTCTTTCTCTTTTGTTTAAACGAAAAATATTTTTATTCATGGTTCAAGGATCTAAATCCATGAAACAAACTACAAATACAAGATAAGAGGAAAAAGTTGACACCAAAGAACACAAAACACTAACTCCTAGCCAACATCAAAACTGTATCATTCATTTCTATTTATATTATTTTCTTTGGTCTGTGCTAAATCTAAAAGAAACTAGGCAGTTTGTTTACCTATTAACAAAGTTTTTAATGGTTCAGAGCTCTTACTAGTTTAGGATTTAATGGTTCAGTCTGTTTGTTTTGCGAGCAGATTTCTGAATAATTATGACATTTCCCTCTAAATGGCTAGGCATTATACTGAGTCTGAATAGTTAAGACCTCTTATTTAAATTGGTCATAGATTTGCCTCTGAACGATTAAACATTATATTGTCTCTTAATGGTTCAAACATCTTAATAGTTCAAACATCTTAATGGTTCAACATTTAATAATTCAGATCTTTTGCTAATTCAACACTTACATATTCAGAAGCTGTCATACAGTCATTATGTCTTCTATAATCTATTCCTTTATGATTCACACCTTTCGGAATATGATCTCATTGCATGATTTCCAAACACACCACCAAGCAACTTGAATGATTGCTTGAATTAACTTTTTTTCTCCTCTTATCAGCTTGAATTAACTTATGAAGCTTCATCAGGTCTTGGGAATAAAAAGCAAATATTATTTTCTTTTGCACCAATTGCTTATGTATACCCGGGAATTATTGATTGGATTACTTTTTTCTTCTCTTATCAGCTTAGATTAACTTATGAAGCTCGATACACTAGGTCAAAACCATACACTAGCTACAAATTTTATCACATAAATCGTAAATCAGTCTAGCCCACCAACTTATTAATCTGGTTTTAACAGACCCACTATTAAAAATCCAATATTTAGATTTAAAATCTAGAAAAGAGTAAACCATTTACACATATTAAATAATTTTAGCCGTTCATAAAAAAAAACACACATATTAAATAAATTTTTTTGAATTTTTTATTGAGTTACATGATGACTCCTCCATTATAAAATCCCACGAAGCTCACCTCACAGACTCACTTGAAAAGCTAGAGAGAGAGAGTGTGTTTGTGTAGTGAGAGAAAGCTTTGAGCAGTAACAGAAATGGAAGGCAAAGAAGAAGATGTTAAGCTAGGAGCCAACAAGTTCTCAGAGAGGCAACCCATAGGGACCTCCGCTCAAACCGACAAAGACTACAAGGAACCACCACCCGCACCCTTGTTCGAGCCAGGTGAGCTTTCCTCATGGTCCTTCTACCGAGCCGGGATTGCAGAGTTCATAGCCACCTTCTTGTTCTTGTACATCTCTGTGTTGACCGTCATGGGTGTCGTCAAATCACCCACAAAATGCGGTACCGTTGGTATTCAAGGAATTGCTTGGGCTTTTGGGGGTATGATCTTTGCCCTTGTCTACTGCACCGCTGGTATTTCAGGTATATAATATTACCAAAACCTTAATTTTGATTCTTTAAATTTCATCTTATAAACATATATATATATATATATGTATGTGTTTGTTTGAAATAATTAAACAGGAGGACACATCAACCCAGCTGTGACCTTTGGTTTGCTGCTGGCTAGAAAACTGTCTTTAACGAGGGCTGTTTTCTACATGGTGATGCAGTGTCTTGGAGCCATTTGTGGTGCGGGTGTGGTGAAAGGGTTCCAGGGTAAGAACCAGTACACCGCTTTGGGTGGTGGGGCCAATGTTGTGGCTCATGGTTACACCAAGGGTGATGGTCTTGGTGCGGAGATTGTTGGGACCTTTGTTCTTGTCTACACTGTTTTCTCTGCCACCGATGCCAAAAGAAGTGCCAGAGATTCACATGTTCCTGTATGTCTACGTACTCTTCCTCTTGTCGTGCAAACTAATTGTTGATTGTCAAAAATACCCTTGTTTTTATGATTTATAAACAAAATATAACTAGTTTCGTTGGGTAAACATGTAATTTTACATGTTTTAGATATGATATTTGAAATTATACGTATAACAAAAGAATTGCGAGTAATTAAATACAGTAATTAAATATGGTAATGGTGGAAGAATAGTAGGTTTGATGTCTGTTTCTACTTTTGTCTTTTTTGCATATGCAAGTGAGGTAATTTGATTCCATGTGCTATGTATTTACAAATAAATAACGGTTATTACAGAATCATAACTTTTGAACACTTGTATCTCTTGCAATGGAAGTTGTACTTTTTCTCTCAAGTTGGTCCATTCTAAAAGCCAAAAGGGCACCATTTTAATAAATTTTTTGATTAACTTGTGGATGATGGGAGTAATGTAGTAAATTATATAAGCATCGATTTTTAATGGGTGAAAATCAGAGCTTTAATTGGAACCAGTGATGGTAGCATGCGGTAAAAGTTAAAGTTGTACATTCGGTTGTTTGACCATCTTTTGTTTTGTTTTGAATTGAACCAATTAACGATGCAGATTTTGGCCCCACTGCCTATTGGGTTCGCTGTTTTCTTGGTCCATTTGGCCACCATCCCAATCACCGGAACCGGTATCAACCCTGCAAGAAGTCTTGGTGCAGCAATCATCTACAACAAGGACCATGCTTGGGATGATCACGTAAGTTTAATCAAGATTTCATTTTGAGTTCATCAGTAGATGTATAAAATTATATGTAATTTTGTTTTTGATTTTTTTTTTTCAGTGGATTTTCTGGGTGGGTCCCTTCATTGGAGCTGCACTCGCGGCGTTGTATCACCAGATTGTCATCAGGGCCATTCCGTTCAAGAGCCGATCTTAAAAGAAGTTGTTTATCTTTGATTCGTTGTTGTCTGCTTTAAATTGTTGTTGTTCTCTACCCAAATGTGGATTTTCTTAGTACTTATTTTGTAGCTTTCGGTTAATGAACGTGTGTAAATTACACCCATCTACCCCAACTTGGTACTGTATAAGTAAAAATTGCATGTTTGAGTTTAGAGATGGACAAAAAACGTTTTGGATAAGCTCAACCGGTTTGAGCCGAACCAGTAACAAGGGGTTTTATACAATTATACCTGTTTCTGGTTTCAACCCAAACCAAAACAATAATTAAAAGTTTGGGTACAGGTTTATCACCCAAACCGGTTTAAACGTGATCACTGATTTACGACCCGAAACGGTTTCTCATCAAACCGGGTTTGACCAAAGTTGACAAAACCAATTTAATTTACTAATCAGTTTGGAAACAAAATCCAGTCCCCCTTTTCTTGAGTTGAACAAGGTTTATCTTGTCTTACTAGATTAGTAGCACATGTATTAGAAAATGTTATTTAGGAACCAACTGTTTAAAATGCGAAAGCAAACGGCAATAAAGTGTTATGACAAAATTAGGGGTGAAGAAGACGTTGGGCGTTTTATAAATTTGATAGGCCCGAACATATAGGCCTTTAGAACAGAAATGGCAAATCGGCAACTAGTGAGTGGGCTCTACGGGCCCAAACAGATTGGCCTTTAAAACATAAATGTCGCCTTATAACTTTATAAGTTCCAAATATACAGAAATTCTTTATTTCTGTATTTATTCAAGTAGGTTCCAATTTATATGGCGTTAATTTTAGTCAAGATCAGCAAAACTATTAGCGTTTGAAAAGAACTCTCATGAGAAAATGACGGCATATAACTTTAATAATCTCAGCTACTTTTGCTATGAACCCGAGTCTAGTCATAATGCTAACGCAAGGTCACGGTTTTACCCAGTTGTGAGGTTTTTTCTGGGGTGGCCGGTGGGTTTGGACGTATAAGACTTCAAAGGCGCCGACTTAGCCTGGCATGTGGCAGGTTAAGATTTCAAAAAGCACCAACTAAGCTTTTTAAAGCACTGACTAACCCTTCAAAAGTGTCAGCTAAGTCTTCAAGCGTAGTCTAAGCTGCCATGTGACTAACTAAACTTTCAAATTGTACGCTAGGCCTATCATACGGTTGTTAAGATTTTCAAAGTACATGCACAATTTACCATGTGACAAGCTAAAAGGGGGCTGGGCGGAAATAAGGTACATGTCATGATTTGATTTGCAATGTAAATTGCCAAAAAGTTATTTTAATAAAAAAAATAGTAATATTGTCTATTTTCGTTTTCATTTCTATGTTGAATCGTTAATGACGTGTCAATTTTGATATTTTCACCTTATCTCTTTAATAATCATTATAGGCTGACGGGTCCTTAAAGACTTAATATTTATATATGATTCGTTTTCCATCAACACTCTTTTTTTTGTATTATAGTAATTTAAAAAAAAAAATATTATAACAGGCTTCATTTATATTTGGACTCAAAAAGATCTGATAATGGAAACAAGTTATATGGTAATTACAATTATCTATTACATCATATTATAAAAGTTAATATTTTTATTTCAAATATTCAATTAGATTACTATTGTATGTTATGCATGTACTTTCATTAAGTGAACATGAACAAACTTAAACAAGGTTACGATCAATATGGCTTCAATAAACTCCTTTGTTAGTATGCTAAACCATCTCACCTCAAGCCTAACAATGATGTTACCATGTTCCACTTATCCAAAACGAGCTGGTTCAAGTCCTTTACACTTAAAAGTTAAAACCTAATATAGTATATTTATTATCATAATGACCATGAAGCGAATCGATACAAGAATCCATGTGATAAGATTTACAATGGTAGTGAAGAAAGATAGGTGTTTAGAAATAGCCATTCGTAGTGGTGAAAGAAAATGGGCGTGATGCTGATGTAGCCACCCATCAGGCCTGGAACACCATTACGGTGGGGCGTAATGGGGGGCGTGGTGCAGACCACGACGTGGGGAGGTTTGAGGTGAGTTTTTTTATTATTTTTTATTTATTTTTCAACAAATCAGAATATACCACCTCACCTCCTATTTTTTACCCATCATTCTCATCATCACTCACCCATTACACCCATAAATCATCACACACTCTCTTTTCTACGTGGCACTGATGCGTCATCACTCACACCCCATCTTCACTACGGATAGTCTAACAAGCAACTTTTATTACTAATCTAGCATTCTTTTCCTCTTTCGTAAATGCCAAAACTATTAGCTTATGAACTCGACAAGAGCACACCCATCGAGACATATGCATACTTATATCATATATGTGGTGTGTTAGAGTTAGAGTTTAATTTTGTTGAATTTACAAAGTGTAGGGGAGCAAAGTGATAGCTTATAAAAGCCCAAAGACCTAAACAGCATATATAGTTTATTCATTGAGACTTTTTTAATGGTTGAAAATTCACATCCTCCTACGGATTTTTCCTTTATTATATTCTTCGGTCAATCCCTGCAACTTCATATATAGTTGTTTGACCCAATTTCATCACAACTCATAACGTGACTCATATTCTACAAATCATCCTTGCAATTGTTCTTCAAATCCATCACAAAAGTTAAAAAAGCATGCCTTGGATTTCACTCTTCAAAGGCAAATCTGGATTTGCTGCTTCTTCTACAGCTGAAGATGTTACTAAAGGAATTGATGGAACTGGCCTCACCGCCATTGTTACTGGTAGTCTAATCGTATCGTGTTTGTTGTCTTTTTGTTCGAATGCTCTGTTTCTTATTGGCGATGTTGTTCCAGCGGCGTCTAATCTGTGTGTGTCTCAATTTGATTGTTCTATATTTGATCTCAATCAATCGATTTGGAAATTTTCAACCGTTGAGATCAATTTTATAAAAACCGAACGCTTAATTCAATGAATATATATAAAACTACTGAATAATTTCAAAAATGTATGAAAAATAGGTCCCACCATCGGTTCAACTCCAACCGTTTTGAGCATTTCAATTCATAACAAACTGAACGCATTGGTTAACTGAATGATTACTTTAGTGCATAATTTAGAAGGTGTAATGTAACTTTCAGGAGCTACAAGTGGTATCGGGTTAGAAACTGCGCATGTGCTTGCTTTACGCGGTGTCCAAGTCGTTATGCCAGTGAGAAATGTCGAATCCGGGGCAAAAGTGAAAGAAACCATTGCTGAAAAGATCCCCGATGCAAAACTTGAAGTGATGGAATTGGATATCAGCTCACAGGAATCTGTTAGAAAATTTGCATCACAATATTGTTCAAAGGGTCTTCCATTAAACATCTTAATGTAACACAAATTCATTTGATCATCCATAAAGTTTTAACGCGAAAGAGGACTAATATTATCTATATTTTGTTTTAAAAGTCTGAATGCAGGGATTATGACGCCTCCATTCTCTCTTAGCAAAGACAATATTGAATTGCAGTTTGCTACAAACCATGTTGGTATGTGAACTTTTTCTAAGATTTTATGGTTTTATTCACTTGTGGTGAACCTATTCTTCAATAAGTCGTAAATAATGGAAAACAACATGATTCTGATCTTGATCTGGTTCCCGTTTAAGCCTTTAAGGTATACGGTTTAGATGAGATAAGGTGAGAAATACTAGTCTCACGAACTTTAGAGACGCAGAGAGAGAGTCATGAATTCAGAGGTTAGGAATTAGTTGTGATTAGTGTCAATCTCAGCCTAAGTATATTTGTATTTATACACCATATGGGAACTCTATCTATAATTAGTAATCAAGGGTAATTATACTCATCAAATAAATAATTATATATTATAAGGTATTTAAATATTTGATCAATTAAAATTAGATAAATGATAAATAAAAACACATAAATAATGTGACTTACACGCGTTAACGACAAAGAAGTTGCATTCTTTTGTTAGGTAACTTCCTGTTAACAAACTTGTTGTTGGATACCATGAAAAAGACTGCGGAAGAAAGTGGAAAAGAAGGAAGGATAGTGATTGTTTCCTCTGAAACTCATAGAATGACATACAAAGGAGGGATTATGTTTGATAAAATCAATGACAAAAAGAGGTAAAAATGTGTATAAACATTCAATTATACATTAAGGAATTGGGTAAAATTTTCCAAGTAGCATTTTTTACCAGAACTTCTTCAAAATGAGCATTAAAATAGTCTAAGGTGCCTGAAAATCATAAAAATAGTTTTGGAAGCCTAAAAAACAACCTCATTTTAAGCAATTTGGATATTCAATGTTCGTTTTGGAAATTTAAGGTAAAACATGTTCACTCCCGGAATTTTCCTATTGAGTCAATTTGGGTATGAACAACATACTATTTTTATAAAACTTTGTAGTCTAGGATCAACAATCTAATATGATCTTCTGTGATATGGTTTTCAGTTATAAAGCATTGTATGCTTATGGACAATCAAAGCTTGCTAATGCATTGCACGCGTATGAGCTCACAAGACGGTTGCAGGTAACTAACTATATACTAATCAATCATCTAACATCAACATATATCGAGACAAACGTTACTAGATCCATGAAAAACGTACAAAGTCAACATAATTAGGTTATTTTAACTTTCACTCATGAATGTTGTATTTTGCAGGAAGAGGGTGTGAATATAACCGCCAATTCCTTGCACCCTGGAGTTATTAAAACGAACCTAGCCCGTCATGGTGGTTTCTTCTGTATGTCTTAATTAATTAGCCCTTTCACTTCCACTTTCATATATATATATTTTAGGATTAAAAATTTTATTCTAAAAGTTGGTTTTTGTTACAAGAAATTAAAATTCATCATCTTTTTTTTCTTTCTAAACTGATGATGTTGAACTTGTGTTGACACAGCTGTATTCGTTTACATGATCCAGAGTTTGTTGAAAAACATCCCACAGGTTTGATAGATAATTATCCGCTTCGTTTTATTATCTTTAATATTTTCTTTTGGTTGAAGATAGTTCAATACTAATGATCATGGTTACTGTGACCTTAATTAGGGAGCTGCAACAACATGCTATGTAGCATTGCACCCGCAACTTAAGGGTGTTAGCGGACAATACTTTACTGACAACAACTTGAACAAAGCAAGCGGGTATGCACGTGACCCGAAATTAGCAAAGAAACTGTGGGATTTCAGTGAGAAGTTGACCGAATCGAAGTAATTTATATATCTAGTGGTGAACTTCTTGGACTTTTCTTTGTAAAACTAATTAAACAAATTCATGATAATGTATGTTGTTTTAGTAATGATATAAGTTGTATGAATAGCTCTGAATATTTTAAGTGATTGTTTTACCTTTTATGATAAACAAGGTTATCATAAAAATAAAAATAAAAATAAAAAATGTACGGGTTTGCGGATAAAAAATAAAAAATATATGTAATTCTATGATTAGTAAATGTTATTTATCCTCATGACTTTCTTTATTCCAAGATTGGGCCATGGGCTATTATCGGTTGTGGTTTTCTTCTAAGAGGGTGGGTCGGATCACCACGTTCATGTTCTTTAGGTGAAAGGGTGATCCATCTGTTAAAAAACAAATGTAATTTTTTATAACCTCTTCAAAAGTTACATAATTGAACTAACTAGTTTTTTACCCCCCGCGCGTTGCGGCGGGTATCACGGGATGCTGCCATGAACATTTAATATAAGATTATATA
>WOUH02000015.1:209768-233568 GCA_009936405.2 Stevia rebaudiana
CGGGCATGTATGGTTATATGGACTAATTCTGACCCAATTAAGGTCGCACCCTCGAATTCCACAAGTCGCTTTCGCAAACCGTTGACCGTTTCGAGGGGGTGTGACACATGCCTACAATAAAGATCCTTTCTATAAGATCCTGACCCTATATAAGATATTTGTATGCTATTCGAGGTTTTCCCAATGGGGCAGAAATTTTCGAGTCTTCTAATCCATATTATATATTATTAGATAGGTCGTCATCAAAAGGTTTGTGATCGAGCTATCTTCGGTTAATAAAAAACAGTACTACTATAAGGACTTGGCTAGCTATGAGTATAAGAACATAAGGACTTGGCTACCTATGAGTATATGAAGTGTAAATAAAGATTGTCTACTCAGGAACCATTGGAAACAATCCAAAAAACTAGGTTTAAATAAGAATCTATGTAAACTTACAAGAACTATCCACCAGAAGGTGATTACAAGAAAACTAGCCACTCCTTGGCATAATCAGATTCAAAGTTTAATCTTGAAATCAGATGGTTTAATCTTCAATTGGGTGATGTTGGGAGACTCTAGAATGGTTAGATCAGCTAAAAATCTCTAAATAATTGTATTTATAGGTAAAAATCGGTTCAGGTCCACAATTCCCGTAACTAGGGCCGTAGCTTATGGCCTCCAAGACTCGCCTACGCCCAAATTTTCTTGTTTATGGCCTTCCAATTTTGGCTACGTTTTAGACCGAAATGGTCAAGAAATTCAGTGTTCCTAGTCCGAGATATCTCTTTCAAGTTCAAGACTCTCGAACTTCATGTTTTGATTCAACTACTGCATAATTACACATCAAATCCTTCTATTTTCTACTAAATGTTTCGAAACACATATTTATCATCTTAATACATGTAAACCATAAAGTACTCAAAGTAAACGCATTCTATAGTTATAAACACGTAAAACCATATAATTAAATGTTATAAACACTAAATAAACAACGCCGAATCGATTTCTAACCTAATCCTATAAGTTCATTAAAAAGTTTTAAAAACCCACCTTTAAATGTGTTTTCCATATTTAAATGTGCCTAGATTTGATCTTTAAATCTGAAAACAAATCATTTCTATTGTAACACCACCTAAACCGATAATATATAACAAAATTATTTGAAATTATAAATAGTATACTTTTTAAAGACAAAAACAAAATAAAAGATGGATTTATTAAAATCGATACAGTACGTTATGCAAAATACAAAGTAAGTAGTTAATTAACTATTTAAACTTGGACCAAAAACATAATAAGTGTATTCTTTAGGCGTCAATTTCTTTAGGCAAACTTGTGCAACAACATTTAAAGTTATAATGAGAAGAACAAAGTAGTTGAATTAGGGTGTGGGTATTATTGTGGGTGAGTGGGTTATGAAAGATAGATTGTTTAAATAAGTAGATCAACTATTATTATTATTTTTCTTCTTGTTTCATTTTTCTTTTTTTATTAATATAATTTAAGTCTGTAAATGAATCGAGCAATTCGCGATCTATTCAACCAAAAATTCGTTTATGTTCATTTATTTGATACAAACAATATATTTATGTTTGTTTGATAAGTAAAGTATTATTTTAATCCCGAGTTATATTTCAAATTTATCATTTTGATCCCTAAGTAATATTTTTTGCCATTTTGGCCCTTGTTTTTGCTATTTTGTTCCATCTTCGTCTTAGGTCCTGTAATTTGGTGCCATATTCGTCTCATGTTTTGTAATTATTAATATTTAAGAGGTTTGTTCATTTGTGTTCGTTTATACTCGTTCAATTATGTTTGTTTGCACTCATTTATATTTGTTCAATTATGTTTGTTGTTTTGTGTTCGTTTGTTTACGTCTGGTTGTTCATTTATGTTCATAAACTATCTGTTTTAAGTTATGAACGAACGCACATGAACCAAACACGAACATGCTCATTTTCTTAATCAACAAACACGAACATAGTTTTATGTTTGTGTATGTGTTCGTGTTTGTTTGAGGAGAAAGAAATCATGAGCAAATTGATGATTAACAAAATCATGACCAAATGGATGATTAACAAAATCATGAGCAAATTTGTAATATCGCACATCAGTTGGGAAGGATGACAAAAACTTGTTTATAAGGAGGTGGATACTTTTCCTATCAAGACGTGATTTGCATGGCCTAGCAACTCGTCAGGTGAAAACAAAACCGTGATACCCATGGTTTTATGTTCCGTTCAAAGCGGACAATATCTTGGTGTAGTCGATCCAGACATTTACAAAATTGAATAAGTTTTTTTCTAAAAAAATATCACATTTTAAAATCAAACATGGAAAACAAAATTTGATCTTTGTTATTTACTTCTAGTTTTTCATAAAATGGTAAAAAGATAAAAGCGTTAATATCAAAATTTTAGAATAAATATTTTCTGTAAAATAACTTTTATAAAAAATAGTCTTAAGTAGGATTTGTGTTCGCTGTTTTTCTTGTTGCATTTCAATTTAATTCAAATTAATATGTTTCCAACAACATCTGGTGGCATTTATTGTGGATTGCCTTAAAGGTTTTAATTTAGTCCATTTGAATAACACTCTTTTTAGAAAAAGAAATCACATATATTTATTGTGGCATGGAATTCTTGATACACCAAAGGTTCAAGTAAAAGTTATTAGTTGAGAATCTAAGAATACACTCTATGCTTCATTTTAAATAAATTCTCGAAGCGTGAAAATCACATATGTATAAATTTCACAATGTAATTATCCTATAAGCAAACCTACATTGATGTGAACCTTCACACACACACATATTGCGTACATAAACATGCATACACATACTATACACAGATACATTCTTACTTACACACATAAACTTGGTTTAATACACAACCATTTTAAATAGAAGAATATGAAAACTATATAAACATTTATACATATTATTTTTGTTGTAATACGTAATACTATTATAATACTATTATGTAAAGGTCTTCTCAAATATCTTTCTCTCTCTTTCTCTCAATATATCAACAAAGCAGTATATATAAGTGTATTATGTGATTTTCGTAGTTATTTAATAATATCAGTTATATCAAGTGTATTATGCGGTTTTCGTAGTTATTTAAATAATATTAGTTATATGTTGCATCCATGATACATATATACACCCTCTAATACATAATAAATTAGAGGCAGGAATGTCATAAAACCGTATAAACATTTAAATATATATATTAACATACATGCATGTATAATATAATGGTGGCTTGTAGGAAGTGTTGGCTACCTCATTAATAGCCTCCTTTCTATTTGGTATCATATATATCTAATATCTTGGCCCTTATATAATTCACTCATCTTCTAACAGATATCTCTATCTTCCCAACAATATTTCTTTACCTTCACCGGCCACCCTCCATCTTCCTCCACAGCCATTCCATTCAATTCAAATTCAACACCAACGGTAAGCACACATTTTTAATACATATCTTCAATAATAATCAACAACATTGTTAAATTACCAATAAAAACTATTCAATAGTATTTATTCTTATTATATATATATAGTTGTTTGTGATGCACGCATGTAGTTAAGTTGCATGGTTCAATTGTACAGGTGGTGCCATTGTGGTTTTGTGTTTGCCTTTGGATCAACGTGTCAGATGGACTTGTGTACCTGGTGGGTGGTTTTATCACTTTTTGTAGGATATGTGATCTGGTTCAAATCGATCACACGGTCCTTAAGTGGGCCACGTGTGTGGCCCATATTGGGTAGCTTACCGGGCTTAATCCAGAATGCTAATCGCATGCATGATTGGATCTCGGATAATCTTCGTACGTGTGGTGGCACGTACCAGACTTGCATCTCCCCCATCCCGTTTTTAGCCCGAAAACAAGGTCTTGTGACTGTCACGTGCGATCCCAAGAACCTTGAGCACATCCTCAAGGCTAAATTCGACAATTACCCAAAGGGCCCCACGTGGCAGGCTGTTTTTCATGATCTACTTGGCGAAGGGATCTTTAACTCTGATGGTGACACGTGGCTGTTCCAGCGTAAGACTGCCGCATTGGAATTCACCACACGTACCCTACGCCAAGCCATGGCTCGTTGGGTGAGCCGAGCAATCAAGCTTAGGTTCTGCCCGATTTTGAAAACGGCTCAGCTTGAGGGTACGCCGGTTGATTTACAAGACCTCTTACTTCGGCTCACTTTTGATAATATATGTGGCTTGGCTTTTGGTAAGGACCCGCAAACCTTATCTCCCGGTTTACCTGAAAACAGCTTCGCATCGGCTTTTGACCGAGCCACAGAAGCCACGCTACAACGTTTTATTTTGCCAGAGACCATATGGAAGCTGAAGAAATGGCTTCGGCTTGGGATGGAGGTTGAGTTGAGCCAAAGCTTGAGCCACGTTGACAAGTATCTAACAGCTGTCATCAATACACGTAAGCTTGAATTGCTTAATAAGGTCGAAGGTGAGACCCCACATGATGACCTACTCTCTCGGTTCATGAAGAAGAAAGAATCCTATTCAGATACGTTCCTACAACACGTGGCACTTAATTTCATCTTAGCTGGACGTGACACATCATCAGTTGCATTGAGCTGGTTTTTTTGGCTCGTAATTAAAAACCCAAGGGTTGAAATGAAAATTCTAACAGAACTGTGTGCAGTTCTGTTAGAAACACGTGGCACCGACACGTGTAAGTGGTTAGAAGACCCTCTGGTTTTCGAAGAAGTTGATCAATTGACATATCTGAAGGCCGCATTATCAGAGACACTCAGGCTGTACCCATCGGTGCCTGAGGACTCCAAGCACGTCTCTGCGGATGATGTGTTACCCGACGGCACAGTGGTTCCAGCCGGCTCAGCCATCACTTATTCAATTTACTCTACTGGCCGAATGAAATTTATCTGGGGAGAAGACGCTCTTGAATTCCGCCCAGAGCGATGGTTATCTGATGATGGTAAAAAGTTCGAGATCAAGGATCAATTCCGATTTGTTTCGTTCAATGCCGGTCCAAGAATTTGCTTAGGCAAGGACTTAGCATACTTGCAAATGAAGTCGATAGCGGCAGCAGTATTACTCCGCCACTGCCTCACGGTAGTGGCCGGCCACCGTGTTGAGCAAAAGATGTCTCTAACGTTGTTTATGAAATATGGGCTTAAAGTGGACCTCCATCCACGTGATTTGGCACCCATCGTGGCCAAAATTGGTCACACGCGTGATGGGGAGTACGTGAATTGTGAGTCGTGAATTGTGAATAATCAAATATTAATATATATGAACTAAAGTACACTGTTGGTTTACTGAGTGTTTTATCACAAACGGTTGTACGCCTACACGATCAAGATCATGATAAGTGGAGTTTTGAGAGGGTGGGCTGTGACCGTGACATGATTGTCAGAAAGAAAGAAAAATGGCAGTTTAGATTGTGACTTTACCAAGTGTTTTACAAGTTATTACCTTGTGTTCCTTTTTTTTTTTTTTTTTTTTGGAATAAAGAATCCATACATGTAATGAATATTATTTTTATAAACTTTTACTATTTAATGAATGGTGATTGATTTACACATGTTGCTGTTTGGTTATTAAAATATTCACATTGCTTGTAGATTATAATAAGAAATATATTACTTGTTTTTAGTTATATATTTGAATGCAATCTACTCCTATTAGAGTGAAGGAAATCGCACTATTATTTTTACGCTTTCACATTAACGACATATCAATTTCTCTATCCATTTTCCTTAAAGTATTGCATTGGTTCCTAAGCTTTCACACAATGCATTAAGGTTGTACATTATGTTAGCTTACTTGTATCATATTTAATGGTTTTAACGGATGGAATCGGTGATAGTTTCCTCGCTTTATCTCTCCCTGTCCCTTTTTACATTGTGTGGAGCGATGTTCCTTATCGAGAAGTTTGCCACCTAATTTCCTTTCTTATTCGAGACTAGATTAGTTTCCCGTGTGTTACACGGATTAAATAAGAGCTACAATGTCAACTAAAAGCAGATGTTCATAATAAGATAATGTAACTTTCAAAATAAAGAGACAATCACGGTTAATGAAACTTCAAATGTATAATATTATAAATAATTAAGCTGAAAATCATGTAGAAAACGATATTCTGCGCTGTGTATAGAATTGTAATATGATATGTTTAAAAGGTTTCATGGATGAAGGTTTAAAAACGGTTTTGATTTGATATGTGATTTAAAAGTTAAAAAAGTGTAATGTAAATGTCTAACCATATTAACCTATTTTTGATAAACTTTACAAAATGAGCTATAAAAATATGAGAATTTAAATATTATTTTAAAACCGAAATATTTATTAAACAATATAAAAAATAAATTAAGGAAAATAAATAATAAGGAATCAATATAAATTTAAAATTTTACTTTGAGTAATCTTATGAAAAAAAATTGTAAATATGGTAACGCGTATTAATCATTTGCCGTAATTAAAACCTTTATTTAACTTTCCATAATTAAATTTTAATAAAATTATAGAGTTAATATAGTAATGACAAATGTCATTGTAAGGTTAGAAACCCTAAAATTAAGACAAGTATCATTTGAGATTTTCTTTTATTAGTATAGAAAGATTATCACTTGCTCTTATCCACCTATACATGCATAGGAAAATATTTAAATTCTTAACCCCTTGAATAAAATTATCTTACCAACAAATGTTACATTATACACAAATAAGTTTGTACATCTACGTAACATAACTTATAGTAATGCAGATTAGGACATGCGAGATATACAAGTGATCGAGTAAATACATGGCTGTATTATTAAAAATAAAATAGATCAATAATTGTAGTATATAGGTGAGTTTAGGTTTGTTAATAGTTAGCACCTACCATGTAGGCCATTTATTGGGTGTTATAAATGCCCTCTACAATAATTGTTCATGTGCAAGTCTACTTTTTTGGGTATTTAAAAATAACTTTTGTATAAGATTTTCCAAAAGCTTTAGAGAATACTTCTTGAACTAATTTTATTTTTATTAAATTAGAAAAACATTTTTTTAATGAAAATTAACACCCTCTTTATTATTAACTAGGTTATAAACCCGTGTATTACACGACGTTACATAAACAACGCTAAGTTTTTATCATTAAATTATTGTATATATAAATATATATGATTTTTAAGTAGAAAAAGTTGCTGTTAACTTTTCAAGTTTTAAGTTTTTGTCTCTAAACCCCCAATGTTGAAACGTTAGAGACGAAAACTTTTAAAACATGAAAATTTATCGAAGATTTTGTTATGTCTTGAAACATTATGGACGAAAATTATTAAGGCTTGAAATATTAGAGATAAGAATTGTTAAATATATAAAATAAATACTTAATTAGATAATATTAGATATAAGATAAATATTGTTTTAAATATATATAAGATAAATACTAAATTAAATAATAATAAATTTAATTGATTTTAAATTTAAATTTATTTTAAATGTTAAGATAAATAAAAATATATATAAATTTAAAAAATTGAGGTAATGACATGTAGCATTAATATTACTCTTTTATTAGAGTTAGATATGCGAATCGAACACGATTGGATCAGATTAACACGGTGTGAAATTGTATTTTAGTCATTAATTGGTTGATAAGAGTGTTTTTTGTCATGAATGAAACGTTGCTTCTCCATTACTAAATGGTAATGGTGGCGGCGGCGGCGGTTGTGACATATATTATGCAGGTAACTAGAATTCGTATTGTTATAATCTCCTTTCTTATGACTAATATTTGAGCACTAACCAAAAGACATTTAGCCTAATGTTATCTTGATGTGTTATATGGTGTTTTTCTCTTGAAGGTTGAGGATTCGAGTCCCGTTGTGAACATTAGAGTAGGATTATTATAAACATGTAAGATTGTCATTCAAAAAATAATATTTGGACTTGGACACCAATTAATTAGATGATCATAGTTAGTTTATCATAAATTCTGCATGTTGATAATATGTAACTCGAAAAAGAAGTGCGTTTTTCCTAATGGTACCCTAATTACTTCTCAAATAAGAGGTTTTAGGTTGGAGTTTCTCTCGGAGCATAAAGCTCTATGGTGAGCCAGAGGGTTTTCCCACAAAGTGGGTTTCCTCCTGGATTGGTAAGGCAGGGTCGCCATATTTTCACCAATTCGCTGGTTGAAAGGCTGATCTTTTATCCACAATAAGACCAGATGGCGGTGCTATTATTCTATTCGCTGTTAAAACAAAAATTTGTAAATCGAAAAAGGTAATAATAAGTTTGAGAATTTTAAAGAGTTGACAAACACCTACCTGTTGGTGAAGATAACATTAATAAAATAGAAGTACAAAGAACTAAGCAAAGAGCTAGCAACAACCCAGAATCATTTACGTAGACTCTTACACCTAAAGAAAATCACCCCATCTTCCATCTAGGTTATGGGTTTTTGCTCTTGACTTTACCTAAAGAAGACCTCTAGAAGTCTGGTGAATAAGCGGTCCAAGTCGAAACGAGTCTCGATCAGTTAAAACCACTTCTAAGCAAAATACGTTTGGGTTAATGAGTTCTAATGAAATTGGGTACGAATTAAAATGAGCCGCTAATTTAGCAAATAAAACATATCAAGTTAGGTTCATTCTCTTTTATATATACTAAGCTAATATCCCAAATATTACACGGTTTAAATATAAACAATATTAACTAACTAATAACTAAAATTTGTAAAACTACAAAAATATTTTTTGAGATAAATTATAATTGAAATTGTGTATAACTTACTACCTTAAGTAATAAAATAATAATTATAGAGTTTAAACTTTTTCTTTTAAAAAAGTTTGTTTTTGAATATATCTTTAAAAAACAAAATTTAAAAATGTTTTTTTACAAAATTTAGGCTACCTGAAATTATACGTGTTGAATAAAGAAAGTATTAATATTTGTATTTTTGAAAAAGTTCATTGTTTTTGGTGAAATTAGATTTAATAACCCAAACTATGACATATTGGTTAACAATAATTTGAACTATAACTTTTGTAAAAAATAATCTCAGCTATCACTTTAATAGTTAGATTATTATTTATCAAATTGATAATTTATTATTAGCCAATGTATCATAGTTTGGATTATTAAAATTTAACTTGCATTGTTTTAGCAAAAGATAATGTTTTATAAAAGTTTCTTATTTTATTATTATTTGTTCTTTAAAGTGTGTTTAAACAAAAGAGGTATAAATAAGATAGATATAATTTAATCGGTAAAAGATGCTTTTAAAAGAAGAAAGAGATGGGAAAAAAATAATTGAGAAGGCCTAGAATCCACAAAAACCTTGATTTAGATATAGATATAGATAAGATGTATGCCTTATGTATTCGAAATCTTGGTGCTACCATCCGCAACACGCGTCAGTGGCCTCTAACTAGTTTTGTTACAAGGGACAATAGGGGAAACATCAAGGAGTCATAGAGACATATGGGAGATCCTTATTACGGATTTTGTTTGACAATTTTGTAAGGGCGGAGCTTTGTGAGGGCCTGGATAGGCCGTCCCGCGCCTTCTCTATTTTTTCGCTAAGAAGTGTGAATTTTTTGGGTTTTCGCCCCAAAATTTTACACGTATCGAGACCGCCCCTTATTATTTCTCTAAAACTTCTTGCCTCCCTCCATCATTTTTATAAAATTGCAAATTTGAAAGAGACTTTAAGTAATATATTTAAACTTGTTTAAACATTTTATATAAATAAGTATACGAATGGAAGCTAAATTTATAAAATTATTTAAGTTGAAGGGCATCCTAGTTTTCTAACCACCATTGTTGATTAGTAGAAGGTGGGATCTAACTTATGGTTTTAAATCATGAAACTAGGATTGAAATTCTATATTACTAGGGTTCTAAATTTGTATTATTTTGATGTTAGTGTTTATTAATTATTACATTGTATGTATTTTCACAATTTTACAAAAACTTAAATTAGAGTTTAGGATGGTTTTATCGCTAAGACCATACAGTATGTCCGGGTGAGTGGGTGTAAGTGATTGTATCACGTAGGTGATACGCAGGAGAGAGACCCACTCACTTGGGCACTCACTTAGGGGGAAATGTCCAAAAGAGTAAGAGGATAAAAAGTACGAGACTTATGTGACTTATTGTGATGGGTAAGAAGGTGAGGTGTATACTCTGATTGGTTGAAAACAAAAAAAATTGATTCATGAGGCACCAACGTGGTTGCACCCACGGCTTGAGGGGCAACGCCCATGATTTTTAGAGGGGGGCTAGGGCGTGATAGGAACCCACACACGGCTACTCACTACCCCATAGTGCATTGTCCAAGGATGTTTATTGTAGTGATATTAAAGTGTTTTAAATGCCAATCTGAGACTCACCTATTTGAGTATGTGGTGTATGACGTGTCTTTTAGATAACAACAAACATACACACCCATCTAAATCTATATATAAATTACACCACATATGACTTCAACAAGATTTGTTCCCTCAACCTCCGGTTTAGAGATGAGAATGTGAGACATCTTAACAAACGAGATGTCTGCTTAAAGACAAGTGTTTTTTAGATGAATGTCCAAAGTTCAAATGTATTATTCTATTGTGTAAGATAGATTTGCGGTTTCAATAAAAACAAAATTGTTAAAAAAAAAAAATCAAAAATCTGTCAAGCTTGATCTCAAAGCCCATTTAGGCCCATGTACCCAAATATAGCACTGGAAGACGAAACGAGTCCACGAATGTAGACATTCCCGAAATAGTATTTGCGTAAAGATTCCTCAAATATGCATTTCAGTCACACCACTGGCGCAGAGTACCGATCAAAACCTCATCGAATTCCCAATCGATCGTTATAATCTCCAGCAATGGCTACCAGCAACTCACAGGATCAAGGATCGTCTGCTCCGGCCAAATCAGGCCTCCGAAAACCGGTTTTTATCAAGGTCGATGACCTTAAACCCGGAACTGCTGGTCTGACGCTTGTTGCCAAGGTTCTCAGCTCCGAAATCGTGTTGCAGAAGGGACGTGCTGTATCTCCGAATCTTCGGAACGTTCGCATTGCTGAATGTCTCATCGGTGATGAAACCGGCGTCATTTTGTTTACTGCTCGTAACGATCAGGGTAAAAGCAAACTGATTTTTCATTTTTGTGCATTTTAGTTTGTTTCTGTATCTGAAACCCTAGAAACTAAAATAGTCAGATCATACGTGTCTTCGTGTCGATGACTTGATGTTAGTTCTGTTTTGATGTGTTTAATTGCTTGTTAATTTGGTAGTCCAATTCAACGTTTTTTAGATCATCTACATTTAACTATGTTACAACTATTAGATATAAGCAATTTGGAACAAGAAAAAATATAAAACGCTTAAATTTTATTCTATTTTGTTATCTTCTGCAGTTGATCTCATGAAACCTGGTACAACTGTCATTGTTCGAAATGGAAAAATTGACATGTTTAAAGGCTCAATGAGGCTTGCAGTTGACAAATGGGGACGCATCGAGGTAACTGATCCGGTTGAATTTGAAGTCAAAGAAGACAACAATCTTTCTAATGTGGAATATGAGCTGGTAAATGTTGCTGAATAGGTAATTGAACATATGGTGGTTTTAATTATTTAACTATGCTTTTGGTTTATTTTGGTAACCTGATTTAGTACAGGTTTGGATTGAATTAGAAATGCATATGAAAAATATATTATGCTGGCTAGTTTTTAACTGGAAAATGTTTTGGCTGTTTTGAATCCTTTAATTATATATTTTATGATTATCAAACCTTTATTGTTATCATCTTTGTTTACTGCTTTTTTGGTGTGCATTAATGATTAAACACATTTTTGAACCAAGAACACCTATGTGTTTATAATTAGTAAAATAACATGCGGATTGACTTAACATATAAATCTGAATATAATTTATGGTTACATTGTCTTGCTATATTATACTAAAGAAAGATTTGTTGCTTGAATTGTAATTGATTATTTTGACCCTTTTGTTGATGAGAATGCTTTTGGTAAAAAGATTTGATTCTATCAAAAGCTTCTTCAAGTGAAGATGGTTCTGCTGCAAAAGTTATTCTAACCCAGTTTTTTAAACCAACTGTAAGACCTGCAAAACCATAAATATGTACACACTCGTAAGCTTACTGTACAAATCTTTAATGCATGTTAAACGACTTTTAGTTTGTGTGATTATTACCAGGAAGGAGGATTACTGATTCTTCTTTTGCTAACTTGAAACAGAAGTCAATATCATCACTAATATCTTTTAGTAAAGAAATATTCAGTTTTACCTACACACAGAAATAAACATTAAAAGAAAAGAGTATAAGAAATTTCTTAATAATAATTATTATTATTATTTTATTTTTCAATTAAAATTAAATTAAACACATTTTTTACCATGACAGCCATAGCTCCTTGAGGTTTTTGTGTGCATGTTAAACAAGGAATTTCTTTAATTTTCTTGAAACAAAGATCTGAAGTCTGCTTCAGTGTGCATAAAGTTGTTGTGAAAAATACATCTTTTGTATCCTCCAATATCCTCTGAACAGCTGCCTGAAACACCAATTAATTTTTTTTAAAATTCTTTTGTTACCTTAATTTAGGTGCTTTTTAAAATCCAGCATATTAATGGTAAATGATTATTTATACATAATTACAAATATTGAACCTGTATAAAGGTTGCTGGACCTCCACATATATCAAAGTATTTCTTAAACCGATCAACAGTCTGTAAACAAAAAAAATATTAATAATAATTGATTTAGTTTTTTTTTTTAGTGGCAATTGATTTAGTGATATGTTTCTTTTTTATTTTTGTTTTTTGTACCTTGGTGTTCTTGAAGATGCCATTAGGATCAGTGGTAACTAACCACCCAAGTCTCCAACCAGGAACTAACCATCTTTTTGACAACGAACCGAGCGTAATAACAGGCACAATTGACCCGAAAACACCCATTGGCACAAACGGGTTTTCTCCAAACGCTAAATGTCCATACACTTCATCCGCTATAACAAGAATCTTGTGCTTTTGCGCAATTTCTGCAATCTAATAGTAACCTCAACTTTAGCACTTTAGTTGTTTAGAAAATCAGTGGTACCTATGTATGTTTGTGTTTGCGCGTGCGTGTAGGACTGTAAAGGAACCAAATGATTACGAATGAGTACTTGTTTATGTTCGTTCGTTAAGCATTCAACTTGTTCATGAACGTTTTACGAACGCTAACCGAACGAAACTTCTTGTTCGTGTTCGTTCGTTAAGGATAATATGAGTTCATGAACGCAAGCCAACATATACTATTTTAAGAAATAATAATCAACATTATTAATCTCAAACATAAAACATTAATTATCTTAGGTAAATATCAAGTTAAACATTTTATAGAAAAAACATAAACATAAAAAGTTTTGTCCAACTTAAAATAACAATTATAAACATAAAAAGTTAAAGATAATAAACTAAACATTAAAAATTTAAAATAAATAAACACATTAATGAATGAAATAAACAAACGAACGTAAACGAACACGTTCACGAGTGCAAATGAACGAATGTGACCTCTGTTCATGCTCTTTTGTTTAACTAAACGAGCATAATTTCTTGTTCGTGTTCGTTCATTTATTAAACGAACGAACACAAATGCACTTTCGCTGAATAGTTCACGAATTGTTTGGCGAACGTTCAATTCATATACAGTCTTAGGTACGTGTGCAGTTTACCTTTTTTAGATGTTGATAACTATAAACATTGCCACAAGGATTCCCGGGGTTTATGATTACAATAGCAACGGTATTTTGATCGGTCAATGCATCAACGGCTTTAAGGTCAACCTCCCAACCTTTATCGGGAAGAAGGTCAAAGTGTCGGATTTCTACATTCCTAAACGCGGCACAAAGTTCATAAATTGGGAATCCGGGTTTTGGAACCAATATGTTGGCGTTTGGTTTAGCTAGAATTGATATTGCAACTTCTATAGCTTGTGTGCATCCTGCTGTTATATATACATCATCTTCTAATAATTTGTATGGAAGATTTATGGATAAATATTCGGCTATTGCCCTGATAACACCATAAACAAAACCCAAAATTAATTTCCACGTCACTAGAAATACTAATTTTTTAATTATTTTCTACAATCTTCGTTCTCAAGTACGAATACATTTTGTATATTTGTTACGTGGTAGTTGTTTACACAAAAAATAAATATATGGGATGTGTTTGAGTTTAACAATTCAAACCGTCAAACTATCAACCCGAACACGTTTGGAGCCTTTGGTATTCGTTTAAGATTAGTTATTTACATCAAATTTTAAAAGTAAGCATACATACTTTCTTGTTTGGAGGAGGCCAACGGTAGGAGAATATCCATTAAACTTTTGGGATTCAAGAGTTTGAACCACAGAATCTTGAACGACAGAATTGGTAGTAAAGCAAGAATAAGCAGTTGGGTCACCCATTCCTAAAGAGATTACCCTCTTCTTCTTCTCATCAACACTTGCCATCAAAGTACCAAGAATACCCTTTATTGTCACATTTGTTGGTGTCTCCATGTTCATCATCCCTTTTTCCATTTTCAAGGGTATACTTGTCCCTGCAACAAATATATGTTCTGCAACAAAACTATAGGGTTGTTTGTTTACATCTAGTGTAGTTGGTGAGCATGTAAATTCTAGTCTTATTTATAGTTGATTGATTGAATATACTTTTTATATATAAAACAGGTGTCAAAATTCTACGTGAATCATCTTGTATCTAATCAAATTTTGAATTCAAGATTCGTCACCATGATATAATTTAGAACAATCCTTTATAAATTATATATGACGTACAACATAAGTATTAAAAAATTAATATTGTTTTCTTTCTCAAAACGTGTTTTAGTTTGTTGTTTATGATTTTTCCCGTGTCAAATATTCATAACTATATATATCTACAAGAGTAATTTTCTATATATGTTCGTGTAGGAAAATGCTTGTATTTTTAAGATGCTAAAGAATTAAGATAACTTACAATAATGTTGGTGTTCCACCCAATACGCGCGTCTCCAATAAACACGTGATATATGTGTATGTATGTTATCCAATGATCCTCACCGAAGTGCATTCGATGGTATTTATATACGAACGAGATTGATATAGTTGTTGAAGATAAAACTCTACGACATTTGGGAGTTGATTGGATAACGTTTGATCCCTCCAAATCGACCATTATGACTCACCACAGCTGTCCTACACGTCTCTCCTTGTTAATTCCTTTCTTTTTCATTTGTAAAATATTTTTATTATAATATATATATCCACAACTTTTAGAAATAATTAATTAGGTAAATACAAATAAAAGTTTGTTTAGTTATAGCTTTTTGTATTATAAATATAGCTATGACTTTAACCATGATAAAGTTAAAAAGTAGTAAATAATGAAATAGTTAAATAATATATTATTAATTATTGCCTATAGAAAAAATTGTTAAATGGATATGAAAAATTAAACATGACAAGCAACAAAATAAGTCTAACCTCTTAAATAGCTAAAACACATCTCTTGTTAAAAAATAAGATTGGATTCTATGTGCGTCTATGTGTTTAAAGTTGTTTAAACTTTTAATATTTTAACATTTAAAATTTGTTGATCAATTTTGACTTGTTGTTATTTAATTGATTTAGATTAAACGTCGCTTTTGCTTGTGGTTTGCTCATTGTAATTATTTACATCCATTAAATTAAAAATTGTCATTTTACTCTTTATGGTTTGCGATCAGTCCCCATCAGCTCCAAACCACCGACTCTGTTATCGTTTTCCATTAAATGAAAGGGTAATCTCGTCATTTCATATTTAGGGGCTGGTTTAGTCAATTTAGAAAAACATTAGAAGGTTTAACACATTTGTATCTTAAAGGACCATTTTGTAAATGTTAGGGCTGTAATCTTCAAGAACAATTTCTCCCCATTTTCACTTCTCTCTCCATGGCAGCAGGCCAGCAGCCACCGTCACCACCGCCTGCCACCATATCTCTCTCTCTCTACAAGGTCACACTACAACCGGCAATCATCACCACCTCTCTCTCTCTCTCTCTTTGTATCTCAGGTGCACAAATTCGTGAAGAATCACAATTTCAGTCAATTGTTTAGGGAGTAGAGATCTAGAACTTCAATCGGCGGAATAGGTGTGGTAGTCTTGGGTTTCAATCGTTCGTGGGGGTGGGGATCTAGGGTTTTCGTCGGTGGTGGATGGTAGCGATCTAGGGTTTCAGTTGGTTGTGGGTAGTGGCGATCTAGAGTTTCAGTTGGTGGTGGGGAGTGGCGATCTAGGGTTTCAGATGGTGGTGGGGAGTGGCGATCTAGGGTTTGCGTCGGTGGTGAAGATCCGAGCTAGGGTTTAATGGTGATGGTTAAAAGATGATGTCAGATAGATAACGAGATGATGGATAATAATGCCGGAGCTGGTGGTTGACTGGTTGGTTTCGGAGAAAACGCCAAGCTGGTGGTTTTTGTCAGAGAAGACGAAGAGAAGATTGCTGGTGTTTCCACTGGTCGCCGATGTGTAGTGGTCCCCACCAGTGGAGATGATCGTTGTGGGTTTTGTTTGAATTTGTTGAATTCCAATTTACAATAACAGTCCTTCTTGAATAACACAACAGTTAAAAAATACACAATTAATCTATATAGCCAGAATGACTAAGATACCCCTTTATATAACAAGAAAA
The DNA here is from genome assembly GCA_009936405.2 of Stevia rebaudiana. Classification (NCBI taxonomy): domain Eukaryota; kingdom Viridiplantae; phylum Streptophyta; class Magnoliopsida; order Asterales; family Asteraceae; genus Stevia; species Stevia rebaudiana. The sequence goes on from WOUH02000015.1 coordinate 226,451, forward strand.
ATTAACAATGTTAGTGGTTTGGAGCCGATGAGGACATATAGCAAACCACAAGGAGTAAAATAGCAATTTTTAAACTAATGGATGAAAATAGTTACAATAAGCAAACTACATGGAGCAAAAGAGAAGTTTACTCATTGATTTATAAATAATTCTGTTTTTAGTTGTTGGTAGAATCGTTAAATGTTAGCAAATAAATGTTACAAATTTAATATGAGAGATATTAAAAAAATGAATGAGTCTATCATAAAGTGACAAGTGTCATTGCTAAACATTCATTTATTATAAAGTATATAGTATATATATAGATCATCTGATCATCTATTCACAGCATGCAACGTGAGCGTTCTCCTATGGCAACAAATATCACAATGGTGTAATATTCCTCAGGTATACGCTTTTGGAGTCCGCGATCTTCTATTACTACACGAAACAACTCCAGCTGGAGCTTACAAGAAAAAATAATACACTCAATAATAATCACAGCGATATGGTGTATTTGGAAACCCGTAATAAAATATTATTTAAAAAGAGTCATCCATCAATACATTAACTGGTGGAGGAAGTAAAAAATCTTGGGTTTCTTTTGGTTAGGAGCATGGCAAAACTGAATAGTCAAAGTTTGGAGGATCGGGTCTCATTCAAAATAGATTAAAACATTAATATTATGTAATATGGTATTTTGTAATTCTTTGGTGTATCTCTCTCTACATTTACGAGGTTTATGTTTTGTTTATAATTCAACTTATAACCGTTAAAAAAACATCAACCTAATTTCTTTATTTATAAATTTTAAATTAAAAAAATTCACATTAGGTGTTTAATTTCCATTTAATCGATCTAGTACAAAAGAACTAAAAAGTACTGTTTAATTAAAATACCAGTAGATATAGGGAATGATTAGAAAGAATTTTAGAGAATGCAAGATAACTTTTATGAGAGCATTCATATTAGAGTCTTTAGAAATTATGTAAGTAAGTTTTTTATATTATAAAGATGGGTTTAAAGTGGTTGTGAGTAGAGAGATACAGAGAAACTGATGAAACCAGTAAATATAGAGAAACTAAAAACGTGATTGACTAAAACTTGGAATCGTATATTGAATTGGAATGTCAATTACATACACAGGATCTTGATTATATAGCTAACTAACCGACCTAATCACTTACTTTGCATATATCGTATATGATTCTCCTATTTAGTCTTTATCTAGGTTTAAACTTAACTCAAACAATCCTAGACTATGCAACTATGACTCGTTTAACCCTGATCCATAGTTACATATTACAAGATTAGACTCTAACAATCACCCCCTTAATCTTGTAACACCAACTTGACTTTTCATCTTCATGAACTTTAACCTTGGTGAAACTTTGCCAACCTTCTTTAACCCGATTGGTTTTGCACGTGTCGCCTTCTCAACCAACTTCCAAGTCTTGTTCTTCTTGATGACATCTATTTCCGCATCCATTGCTTTCTTCCAATGAACATCCTTAATTTCTTCTTGATAATTCATTGTCTTATCTTTTATGGATAACAATAGTGGATCATCCTCCGAACTCGGCTCTTAGTTATGAATTCCTTCAACAACGAAATCCGCAAATTTCTTTGGTAACACTGATTGTGGTGATGACTTTATCAAGGCTGAGATTTGACTTGGGCTTTGAGATACTGGCCCACTTAAGCTGGACTGATCGGAATCTAGCTGAATTGGGCTGAGTGGTCCAAAAGTGTCTTCAATTTGATTAGTAACTTCTTGGGTCGAGAACCCCCCTAACTTAATTCCCATTCGGTGTTGTTGCATGGCCCATCTGAACTAATAAATGGGTCAGTAGCATTCATCTTAGTGGAGCAGCTACTCTTGGGCATTTCCATTAAATCATCCATATACCCAACTTTAAAAACGAACAGTGGGTATTCTTCATTTGAATTTTGCTTCAAATTTAAAACCTTTGTTTCAACAAATTTAACGTCTCGAGTCACTTGTATCCGTTCCTTGTATAAATCATACATGCGGTATACCTTTGACTTTGGTTGTATACAATCAACTTTATAAACGCGATTAGGTGAACGAGGTACCTTCATTAACAACGTATCGTCTTGATCACGCATCCATAGAATCCCATGTTGTATCGTGATCTTGTACCCAATTATTATTAATCATACCAATCATAGAAAATAGGAAGAACTCAACTTTGATTAATTATAATTTTTGGTACAAAAATATTATGAGATCTAAACTCCTTTTTATATTAAACTTAAACCTTAACTCTCAAGTAAAATAAACCCTAGTTAAATCATCATATGATTTAAACTCTAAACTAAATTCTATCAACTTAAATAAACAAAGAATAATAAATCACTAAGTATTATTAATTACAAGTTTACTCCAACAGAAACACTGTTTATTAAAGTAAATTGGAGAGAGAAAAAAATAATGATAAAGATATAAAAATTATTATTTAATTGAATAGGAGAGAGAAAAGTAATGATAAAGGTAAAAAGTATTATTATTTAATTGAATAGGAGATAGAAAAGTCAGTGGTTTTTATGAATTACAGATATAAATATAGAGATTCTAATGTGAATGCCCTCAGAGAAAAGTTATTTTTAGTTATTTAAATATTATGAATGGAGACGAGAAATTGATTACAAGGTAACAAGGTATAAGTGACATTTTGGCCTATATATGGTAACAAGGTATAAGATATCTTTCTATGAAAGATGAGAAACGATGTGGTGTTTAATGGGGTAAGACCATCGGTACAAAGATTGAATAAAGACGTTAGAAGGATTTGTTTCTGTCCAGCAGACTTGTCGCAAGTGGTAAGAGCCCACTTGAGGTCATTGATTCGAATCTCACTTGGGGCAGTTTAATGGACACTAAGTGAAGTGTCAGGTTGCGATTTATCCCGGGTTCGGTTCCGATGGGCGATGGGGGGCGAGGGTTACCTACTTCACGGGGTTCCCACGCATCAGGGGGCGTCTGTTTCACCGCTGCCTGGTAGGTCCGGTTGAGACGACATACGTGTTACGTACGTGAAAACAACGGATTTTAAAAACGAAGGACTTGTTTATATGGTATAAAAGTCGGGCAAAAATAGCAAAGCGTAGGTCAGGACGGTGGAGACTTTTACGATTTTGACTAAATCTTTGTAAGTTGTAACATGATCGTGTTGGCTACCATCTTGCTAGTTTGTTATTTTGGTTATTAATAAAATTTCCTGGCCGTTAAAAAAAACTGGTTCATAATTAAGAATATATGCAGGCCATTTATATCATTGGTCCAGAAAGGGTGTGAAAAATTGTAATTGTTAAAAAAAGAAGGAAAAATAAAAACGTAATACGAAGATGCAGGGGGTACGTTAACCAATAATTCGGAAAAATAATTCACCACTCTTGTGTTGTCTTGTGTACTGTGGGTCTAATAATAATAAGTAAGTCGTAGCATAGCGGCGGAGCTGACCTCAGGTTACCGTCATCCACCACCATCCTACACCTGCTACTTGATCTCTTGGCCATTGTGCTCCCTGAGACAAATTGCAGCCTTTTTCTGTTTTTCCTTTTGGTTTAATTAAGTATAATTGTGGGTATTAGATCATGGGTTAAAAAAAAATCCAGGTTTCTATTCGTGATCGAAACATCTAAAGGGTGTTTGGTGGAGAAGTGATACCAAAGAAATATCGCAAGGAGTACTTGGATTTGGAATTGAAAAAAAACCTTATTCTTCCTGATGAACCTTTGGAGTTGAATCAGTTAACTAATTTGTTAGTAAATATTCGGCTAACGATGCAAATGACTCATGGGGATAGGATGATTCAAGTTGGGGTTCTTTTCAACATATCATAAATTTATACTTTTAGGCAACACCAGATCGGACTATTGGGATTGACTGGGTCCAAAAGAAGGTAAACTTATTTAAATAACGAGCGTGCTTAAACCGAATACCAACCATGGACGTTTTAGTAAAATGACAAATTCCCGTGGAGTCGTTTTTGTGCAAACGTTATGGCAGATGCGAAGAAAAAGTTGATCTCTTCTTTTTTTTTGAACGGCTAAAATTTTATTATAAAACCGGGCTAGCAAGTGACTAGAACCCCAAAAAATAGGAACAACAAGAAGACACCAAAAACAAAAAACAGAAAACAAAACAAGAGAAAACACCCAAAAAAACTAAAAATTATCCAACTTCAAAAGACATCCATGATATCCAATCTAGACCTTTTCTTTTTCTTCTGTTCCTCACCCATAGATATCACAGAGTCTTTATATCTTCTAAAATTTTCTCGCTTAAAACCTGACGCTGGCGATATAAGGCTTCATTGCGAGCTTTCCAAATGCACCAACATGCCGTTTGAATGATCGCATGAACCAACTCCTTTTTCGACTTATTTGAATTAAGTGACTTGTGATAATCCATCAAATCACGAAAGCTAAAAGCATATGGGTTATGGTTAGTAATTAGTGCAACATTCCTTCAATTTTTGCTTTCACTTTCAAGGACCTAAGACTATGCGGTGCGTCCAGGTGAGTCGGGGCTTGAGTGAGTATGTCACGCATGAAAGAGAGTGAGTAAAGTGGGTGAGTGGAAGGGTGGAAATGCTCGGGTAAGTGGGGGCTTGAGTGGGTAAAAAGTAAGTTGTTGATGTGGTGTATTGTCATTGTTAGAGGGTAATATGAGAGATTGTGATTGGTTAGAAAATAAAAAAGAATAAACAAAAAAGTTCTTTCACGCCGTTCTTCCATTCACGCTAGGGAGTGCAACGCACAGAAAAAACAAGGGTGGGGCGGTGTAGGGGCGTTAGCCCACTCACCCACGCCCAAAGCCACTTCCATACCGTATAGTCTAATGGAGTTTTATAATCATACCTCTTTCAACAAAACCAAATTTAAAATGCTTTATGCTATTATACTTATCTCGTGTTAGTGCATATGGAGATCAAAAAATGATAGCCATTTTAGAAGCAACCAAAGTTACCCGAAAAAGATACTTGATGACATTAACATACTTGGATTTCTATGGGTGAAAAACAGGTGAAGGATGACGTCCTTAGGGTGGGCCTCTTGGTGCTCCATCGATGTAGGGTGAACCATGTTTTGGTTATTTATTTTGAATTGGTGTAATTGGATTATATTTTTTTGGTGTTGGGTTATAGTTTCTTGCTAGCCGATGCATAAACTTTTTCGTTGTTCAAAAAAAAAATTAAGTATAATTGTACAAGTCTAAGATATTTTTTTTTTTCATTTAGCTAAATGGTTCATATAACAATTTTTATAACCGTATAATATTAGTAAGTATAGTAAATGATGTCGACCAAAACGAGTTCCCCTTAAATTGACTAGTTAGAAAGACTATCATAAGGAGTTCACTCGTTATCTTGTTTTATAACGCATATTGATAGCAATGTCAGTGCTAACAAGTTAGTACAAGAGATATCACCAGTGGTGGAAATGTTGATGGCAATGGTGGCTATGGGAGTAGAGACGTAGTGAATGTAGCAAAAGTGGGGGGTGGGGTGGGGCGGGCGCAATGGCATTGATTGGTGCGGCTACGCATTGCTGGCAATAATGAGTAGGCACTTGTTGGTTACGAAATCAATGGTCTTAGGTGGTGTCCACCTATTTAAAGTTTTTTTTAAAGATCAACAAACGTATATTGACAAGAAATGCATATCAAGAAACTATGCAATAAGTCAATAACGGTACAAACCACTCAATTAACATTGATACAAAAAACCAACAAAATCTAAAACACCTTGATGTGGATAAAGCAACCAAATGTCTCAAGACTGATTGATAAATCAAATACTAACAAAGAACTCAAAGTTCCCTAATAAAACTCAATTCAATTCAACTAAAAATTCAACTTGAGTACAAGTGTTTAAATAGAAAACAATTCTAAACTAGATAAAGACAAAAAGTAAGATAAAGACTAAAATTTAAATAAATAAATAGAGATAAACTAAATTTCAAATAAAGAGATATATCTATGTATCATACTCCCCGTCTTAAAAAAAAACTCGTCCTCGAGTTTTGCCTTCGGGCCAAAAGCACCTGGGTCGAAAGAAACACCAACCCAATCCGTATTCATTTCCATGACCCGGTTAAAGAGTTCAACTGCACGGGCTTTCTTGATCCGCTTTGGACCCATGCCACCTGAGTCTATTGGGTTACCAAGTCTCTTTCTTAATGCCCCCTTCTCCTTTTTTTTTGAAAAAGACTGGACTGAGTCTTGAGAAATTTGAAAATAATTATAATGATATGATCAAAAGTAGCTGCAATACTTAGATCCCAACCAACAACGACCATCGATCCAACATCAGTTGCAAACATGCTCCCATAATTCTTTATTTTTTGGTTCTTTGATCTCTTATCCTCCTCATGCGTATTCATATTTTTTGGAAAAATATTCTTGGCTCCCTTATCTTTACTTTTAAACTTAAAAGTGAGTTCATTATCCAAATATACGATTGAACTTTTCAAACACTTCTCAAAAAACAAGGAATCTACTAGACTTTTTAAATGTGGATGATTATTAACCCAAAACTCCTTATCATCCTCAACAACATGATATTTATTGGTATCCAGTGGCCAATTAATCCTCAGAAACTTATTGAATTTGAATCTTAAATCGCCACTCCCATTTAAATTAAATATGGTATTTGCGTGAGGGTTATCTACAGTTATTGGAATATTCTCAACTACTTCTTCAATTATTGAATATGAAGGAAGCATATTTATCCAGAGAATATTCAAACTTTTCAACAAAACACACTCCCTTACCAAACCACTCTCACCTTAGACACTCATAACACCCTTCGTAACGACCTCAATACCACAATTAGCTACCTTATTTTCATCCAACAATTTAGCAAAAATACCAGTTGCCCAAGAATACCATACCTTGTCCTCGTATTCATTATACACGGGTAAAGATTCATAGATAATGTCGCCATTGGTGGGATGCTCCTCGTCTCTGGTTAACTCGTCCCCGACGGGTCCTTCCGGTTCCGTTTCCCTCCAAGCCAACAACGGTTCAAGACGTTGGACTCGTTGCTTGAGTCGTTCGATCTTAAAATCCCATGGGTCGGAAACAACTTCATCGCTGCCTCTGTCGGCGG
>WOUH02000015.1:238410-255761 GCA_009936405.2 Stevia rebaudiana
TACAGCCCACCCATTTCCACCATTTTACTCACCCACTTTACTCTTTCTCTCTCCTGCGTGGCAGTCAATACAGCCCCTCATACAGCCCCCCACACCGGATAGTCTCAATAATATAAGTGACATAAATAAGCAAAGTTAAACAGAGTTAGATTGGCTTATTTATTCTTAACGACCTTTATGATAATTTCACAAGAAATGTGAATGTTCATGGGATACTACGACCGAATTGGACTCAATAACTAGGAGAAAAAAAGATGTGCAATGTGTAAGCATAGTGTTGCATAGTGTGGTGTTTGTCATACTTGTTCTTGTGGGTCCTTTTTATAAAAATCTAAGTTTAGCTCGTCTTGTAAATAGCTCTGTGGCACCTCATGGCTCATCACGTCACCTCAAATACTTTTTTAAATTAATATTAGTAATAATAAGTACGAAAATAAAGCCTGTTTTAAATTAACAAAGAACATGTATCAATGAACATAGTGAACAAACGTTTACAATCAAATGAGACACGTATTCTTAATCAATAAAGTAAATTAACAAAACTGTTATTCATGTTTGTTCATTTATTCAAACATAAACAAACTTCATACTGAACAAGACACGTATTCTTAATCATTAAAGGAAATGAACAAAACTCTTGTTCATGTTTATTTATATATTCAAATATAAACAAACTTCATACTGAACGATTAACAGTACATTTACAAGTTACAACCTATATACACCTAAATGGCTATATACTAATATTATAATAACAAAATTTAATTTAAACACGCCTAACCTTATAGACCCATCTTGACCATCCCACCTAACTAACCAACCTACCAATCTGCCAAAGATGACTATTTCATTACCAAAAACAATAAAAAGATTTATACAACTAATATAGAAAAAAAAACTGATTAAAACCCAAATATATAAAATTTGACACGAAACTTGAGAATAAATAAAATATAAACAACAAAGGTTACAAAAGAAACAAGTAGTGTTTACAAGAATTATTCAAGCAGATGATCACCCTCTTAAAGGGGCTAAATGTTTATAACATAAAGAAACTAGTTTTGATTTACATACAAACACGAATAAAACTGAAATTAAATTAATTAAGGATCAGCTTTTCCTGCAACTTCTTCATCACTAGAAGCATATTCAGCTTCACTCAGTTCGTCATCACTTGATTTTTCTTCAGGAACTGCACCAGCATCCTCTGGTTTTGCATATCTCTCACAATATTCTGTAAATGAATAAATATAATATGAAAACCCTCTCGAGTTGAGAAAACACGCGAAACTCTAAAGAACGCTCGAAAACTCTAAGTTAAAAAATTATTTTTTTAATAAAAAAAAGCTCACTTTTAAATGAAATTTCTTCACTTTTTATAAAAAAAAAGCGCCAAGTACTTTTAAAAAAAAATACCCCTAAAATAAAAAAATAAAAAACCGTTTTTTTTTTTTAATTTCAGCGAAAAAATTTGTTACATATGTAACATTTACATATGTTAAATTTGTGAAAAATATTTATAAAAAAAATACTCGGCGCTTCTTTATAATTTCTTCACCAAAAGTCTTAGATTTTAATGTATAAATTATATAAAAAATATGAAGTTGTAAAAATTAAAATTCGAAAAAAATCGTTACATATGTAACAAAAAGTGGGTTTCGGGGGTTTTCTCAACTAGAGAGGATTTTCATATTATCCATCCCGTTCTGTAAATCAAACATATTTAAATCAACTATTTTGAAACAAACAAAAAAAAGATTATTTCTTACTTCACCTTGAGGACTGTAAACTTTTGTTTTTGTATCCAAAATCAGTTTGAATTAAGCAATATTAAACTGCGTATTAGGGTTATTAATTTAGTATGAAAATACTAGGCCAACATGTATACTAATTTATAAAAATTTAAAAAGCATTGTTCTTGAAAAAATGAGAATCACCATTGAAGTTGGAGTTTAATAGTTAGCATTAGTTTTAGAAGTATATTTTTAACATGTGTTATAAGTATGTTTAACCAAACCGGATGAACCGGTCAATCTGTTTCTGTTTGGATTGTTCAGTCAAACCTTTGACTTTTAGTCAAACCTTTGACTTTTAGTCATACCTTTGACTTTCTGCTCATATGCGGTTCGGTCCCGCATCATCAGTGCAGCAGCATCTCCGTTCAAAGGATCAGACGGGTTTGGATACAAAAGAAGTTGCGGAAGGAAAACTTCAAACACATTCACAAGATCTGCAAATTAGAGATAATAACATCTCATTAATCCACAACACATTTTTAAGAAAAAACAAAAAATAAGGAAGTTTGGATAATCCCAACTTTAATCTACTTGCCTGTAATAATCTCAACTTAAGAAATTGTTACCAACAGTCTCAACTTAGCTAACGGAGCCTAACACTATTAGCATTTTGCTGACGTGGCATGCTGACATGACATGATTTTCTCATGTGTCATTATGCCATATCAGCAAAATGCTAACGGTGTTAGGTTTGTTAGGCGTTAGCTGGAGACTGTCACCAATAAATGAAATAAAAGTTAGGACTGCTGGTAACAATTTTTAAGTTGGGATTATTGCAGGCCAATAGATCAAAGTTGGGATTATTAAAATACAATCTGCAAAAAAAAAAAAAAAAAAAAAAAAGATGACGGAGGTCATAAGATGATCTACCAAACATTGGACTCCATGTCTGATTGATAACATCCAAACAAACCGATCCTGACCTGCAACAAACTCATATTTTTCTCGGTTAGAATGATGTTTATCAGAAAACATAGCTTATTTTGAAAGTATTTGAAGTTCAATTTAAAGTTAGAAAACTCACATTTCATCAACATTTGGGTGGTAAATTTTGTTTATAAATCCAATTGAAGGAGACTTATATGGATATGCATCAGGTAATTCAACCCTAATTCTCCAAACACCTCCATGATAAGGACCTGCAACACAAAATTTTGCAACAATCGATATTCACATTCGCATATGAAATTAAACACATAAAATGTTCAAAAATTTCCTATATTTTATATTTTGTACCTAAATAAGAGCTATATTAAGTGTCACATAGCTCAATTTCACCCAACTTTTGTAATAACAAGTACAAATAATATTATATCGCAAAAACAAATCAAGATTATGTCAGCATTAGGACTGATGATCATTAATCACACACACAATACCAGTGGTTGCATCCTGCAGGTAAAGAAATATCACAAACAACTACACAATGTTTACATGACTCAACTTGCACACGCAATTGCTTACATTTATTTCTAAAATCCACAAAAAGAATCAAAACAGCAGTAATTTTAAGTTTAATATGAATCAAAGGTCTCCTTTTTGGACTACTGTTTAACCTAACATCAAGAACAGAAATTATTGGGATTTAAACAGCATGATTGACTATAAAGACTGAATCTTTTTCATCTACATTTCGATCGAACAAATACCCACAAAGATTATAATCAAATCAGCAGTAAAATAAAGATGGGATTAAAACGTACTGTCTTTAGGTCCATGAAACTGGACATAAAACTCTTGCATACCATCGTTGATCATCTCCACTTTATAATCACCCATCATCCTAATTAACGCAATCAATCACAAATACAAGCAGTAAGTTTAGATTGTTGAACGAAGCGTGTAAAATTAAGAGCAAATTGAAATAATAAAAAGAGTTAATTAAAATTTGAGGTTTGCGATTTACAGCTTCATCAAATCCATCTCCCTGCGTTTACTTGGGGAAGACATTTTTAGTTACTTGTGCAGATTTGGTATGAAATTTGTGATTTTGATGAATGATTTTTGCAGATTGAGGATGTGTTTTTGGGTGGTGGGTGGCGTGCGGGTAAAGGAGATGAGGATTCTTTAAGGCGGTTCAGACAATCAATGAGTGTAATCAGGACTGAATAGATTCTTTATTAATATCAGTAGAAGGATTTGTTCATCACTTTAATTGTTAATTTCTTTTACACTAACCTAGATAATATTATGATTATTATCTAAGTTAGTTTAAACTATACTTTATGTTTGTGGGTTTTTTTTTCTATCAAAAATAATACTTTACGAATCAAAATTAAACATTTAACTTTTACGTCACTTGTGATGCAATTTTTTAATATTTTACGTCGCTCATGCAAAAGCTGTTAGAGAATCTCTGAAATTCTAGGTCAGTTGTCCTAAATATCACCAATGACATAAGCCGAAAAAGTTAAGAAATGCTAGGGGAAAGGATGAAATGTGAAACTTCATTAAACATAAAGGATTTCTTATAGCATTTTTAGGAAAAGAACAACCACTGAAAACCAGTGTTAACATAAAGGACGAAAAATGTTATTTACTCTTTAAAATGTTAAGAAAACCCAAAATACATGTTTCACACCTCCTGAAATCATCTCTATTCAACCCAAATCTAGTTTTGACTTCTAGGCTACACATCCTAAACGAAACTTGTTTTAACCCGACTAGACCGACCCGGATAACCCTAACCTTATTCGGGTCCGATTGCGGGTCAAAAACTTATTTGAAAAAATCTGATTAACCCAAACCCGTTTAACCCAAAACCTGATCGGTTTGGCCCGATTAACACCCCTAACTACACACATGCAGTTTGATGGTAATTCACAAATTGTGGTCCTTTATATTCATATCCGTGTGGTAAATTGTAGTATGTCATGTTGCATATATGTAGTATCGAACATCTTACGACGCGGTTTTCTTTAACATATATCCATAATACTTGTACTAAAGATTATTATGTTTTTGATTCTATTGTGCAATTCATTTAAAAAATAATGTATGTAGAATTGAGAAAATGATTAAAGAAACTTAAGTGTGATTTTTTAGTTATCATACAAAGACTAGTTTTTAACCGAACATTTCCCTAATGCATAGATGGCTAAATGTATATGATTAGTTTTTAACCGAACATTTCCCTAATGCATAGATGGCTAAATGTATATGCTGTTTGCTAAAAAAAAAAGTAAAAGCGAAAGATTTAGCCCATCCTATAGAGAGAGTTGGGCTTAACCATCTCTAGAGGGAAAAAGTTTCTTAAACAATTATTAGGCCCGACAATCTTGACCCAAAGCTTAGAAAATGAGTTGGTTTTGGTAAACAATTTTTTTCTTTTGGTTGAATTGACCAACACTATAACATAGAATAGGTTGAGATGGTAACACCTCAAAACAAAATGGGTCAAGATGAGTAACTTGAAAACTATGTGAATACAATGGGTTTAAATGGGTAAGAAGGGCCAATAATAAATTTTAATGAGAAAATCACAACAGATCACTAAAATGTATTTTAAAACCCGTTTTAACTTAAATAAATTGATTTTACTTTTGAGCATACCCATCTCGACCTAAATTATTTTTTGCTTAAACTCGTCCTGACCCATTACCCATCCTGACTTGCATTCATTTAACCCATTACCCAACCCAACCCAACCCAACCCAACCCACCCATCTTGCTAGGGATAACAATTACTCTCAATGTCTTTATATACTAACTAAGTTGTTGGTTTTAATGAAACATAATGAGGCAATGAGCTATACGGAAAAAAAACCGTATTATCATTTTATATACAATGAACTATATTGTTTTTAGCACTTGCTCATTATCAACGAGCTCATGTGAAGGACCTTAATTGATTGAGAAGCTTTTCAAGTTTTTCCTTGTGATGAAAGGTTGAATGTTACCGAAAAAAATCTAAGTTTTGCTTCTCTCTAAGACGAGGAAACAAAGAGGCATGTATTTGTTTTTCTTGAGCTTTGTATTTGTTTGTTTAATCATCACACATTGCAACTAATATTTAATAACTGGTCTTTTCAAACAGTAAATTTTTGAAAGAAATTATCGCTCCTTCAGTTTTCTACATAACCTAGTGATCGTACAACCTAATCATTCAAATACGATAACATGATAAATGAAGGGTCATATACGCGTGTGTGTGTGTGTGTGTGTGTGTGTGTGAGATAGAATCACATATGAAGGAAACATATCTGATAGTGATACAAATACTCCACCCTCAATTTGAAGCTAAAAGACAAATATTCGAAGTGAAGCAAACCTCACTATAAGTTAAATATAATAAATCATTTGTAAACATGTTAGTGTGTCTTGGGCATAAAGACATAGGTGACACATCATCATTTTTCATCAAACAAATTTGTTGGATTTTTATTAATAATAAATATATTTTATCATTTGTTGAATCAAAATTATTATCTGTATTTATAACCTACTATCTGTGAGCATTACCAAAAATAAACCTAGTCCAAAACAAACCAATGATGAAAAATGAGATATATCAATGCTAAAAAGTGTGGTTGTAAATATCAAATTGCGATTAATAAACTTAATCCCACATTGGTTTAATAATAAAAATTTCGTTGGTTTACAAGTGTGAGTTATGATATGATTTTATATTTTTATATTTATATGAGAATATATGGTGCGTCCGGATGAGTAGATCATCTGTGTGAGTGTAAGGGTGAAAATACATTGGTGAGTGGGTGTGACTGAGTAATTATTATGCAATCATTGTTTTATTTATTGATTTTATTTTTTAACTTAGCATATAATAAAAAAGACGTTACATTAATAAAAAACATTTTATTAATAAAATAAAAACGTTATATAAATAAAATAAAAAAGTTCTAAAAGTTAAAAAAAATGGTATATTAATCTTAAAAAAAGTGCTACATATATAAAAAACACCCTAGTCATTATACTTTTTCCTAATACGCTCATTCTCTTTTTCGGGGTATTCTCGATTGATTTCGGTTATATGATTGATATTCGAGAATAGCATTTGCAACTCGAGCATTCTTTGTCATTCTTTTTTATATCGTTAAACTATCAATGCGTGTGCTAACCGGTTGAGTTTGTGAAGATGATACTCGTTTAGCCTTGACCCATTCCGCTTTAGCCGGATCTCCCGGGTCGGTCGAATCGGCTCCCCTTCTTCGTCTTCGGTATCGTTGAGGTTAAACTGCGTAACACCGGGATTTGGGCCCACTTGAAACAATTTTTCATGAGTTTCCAAGCACGATCATGAGAGAACTCTGCATTAAAATCCATGTGGTATTGCTCTCGTGCCTCATCGAAGACCATTTCATCACTTTGCTCGAGATCATTTCGTAGGTACAGTATTCCCCACGACCCATCGTTTTAAAAAAAACTTTTCTTGTAGTTTTTTCCAAAAATTCGGACCTCTTTGGTGTTGCCTAAAATAAATAAAAATTCTTTAGAGATTAGTAAAATAAAAAAGTAAAAACTTAAGTAAAGTAAAGAGAAAAAAACATACCAACCATGGGGCAGTCGAAAGCGTTGACCCAAGCCTCGGCCAAAGCATACTTCTCATCGGGGGTCCCTATTTCTCTTGACGGCTTCTCACCGATTGTTGAGATCCAGAAGCCTCGCCTTGTTTTTATTGCGTTTACAAGTTCCCGGTTGGGGTTGAGTTTGAGTTTCAGTAATAGCCTCGTCTTAACTACAAATGGATTGGAAATCACCAAATCCTTGTTGGCTAGAACCAAAATCGCCAAAACCTTGTTGGCTCGAACTGAATTCGCCAAAACCTTGTTGTTTGCTCGAACCAAAATTGCCAAACGCGTAAAATGGTTGTTGTTGTGATGGTAGTTGTGGCCGATAAACATTGTTAGGGTCAAAAAATTTTCGGTTCGGTTGGTTTTGGTTGTAGACTAAAGGCGGGTCTCGAATTAGGTTAGGGATACTCAGCTGTAGATTATGGTTTCGATTGATGGGAGTGTTTTGATTGGGATCCATTGTGACGAGTATACTTATTAAAAACTTGTAAATACTTTTTAAATATTAGAGATTTGGAAGAGTTGTGTGATTTTTGTTTAGTTGTTGTAACTCGAAGAAAAACATATGTAAATCCAGTGCTAATTAAATTACCATTTAATTCAAACACGTAAAATTATATGTGAACGGAACTAGTTGCAAAAATTCCAAATGATGTGTGCTCACAAACACGAAATTTAACATCATAAATTTATATAATACAACATGCTTAGAACTTATAAAAACCCAACTAGTAAATATACATATATATATTTCTAGACGGTGGAAACCTAAAACTAATTGTATGGAACTCAATTACAACACTCTTTTTTAATTCATTTCAAACCATATAAACTCGTCCGTCTCTTTTTCTATTGCTTAATTAAACAAAAAAATGAAAGTACTATAAAATAGGTTGATTACTGCTATTATCAAAAAAAAATGTTAAGAATTCAACAACCCCACACTTCACCTTTACGTCAATAAGAATGGAATGAAAGAAAATTTGCTTTCTTAAAACTGGTAATCACACAACCCAAAAATGGAGCATTTCCTTTGGAAAAAGAATAGGATAGTTGTGCCATCTTTTCACCTCCTAAATATTGATGGCAACATTCACCAATCTTATCAAAATTTAATCCACTACACTTAATTGTCTACTTTGTCCATCCCTTGTGCTTAACCCCTTAAAAGCCATTATTTCTTTCTATTAAGGTCCATCTATCAGCCACTTTTGAAGTTCAAAAAGGGCTCAAAACCCTGGAAAAAAGACTCACACCAACTTCTCTTGATCTTGTGTCTTTGAGTTCGACACCCACCATCATCATTGAACACCACTTGAACCAAACGAACCTCCTCTTGGCTTCTATCATCCAACCAACACCACCATCATCATAAAACACCACCATTATACTATTACAACACCAAAGAACGACACAAAATGGTGAAAAGTGGGGGAAGTGATGTGATGCTGACGTGACAGTGAGGAAAAGTAAGAAAGGGTGATATGACTCCTTGTGGTCTAAGAGGGGAGGGAGTCATCTCATTCCTTCCCACTCTTCTCCACTGTCACATTAGCGTCACATCACTTTTCCCAACTTTTTCTCACTTTTGCTCATTTTGCGCGGTGCCGGTCCACCTTTCTACACTTTTCTACCTCATCACACATTTAATATTAATATTAATTAAACTTTTTTTACATTTATATATGAAATAGAAAGACTTTCATCAATTCAAATAATAAAATACAACTTAAATAAAAAAGACAAAAATAATACTACTTAATAAAAAACATTTTAAAAAACACTTGGCGGGTCTTCTATTTGCTCGGTGATATTGCTTGACCTGTTGCCTTCAAAATCATGTCCTGTAGGATAATACACGTGTACATGAGTTTTCTTAATTTTCTTTGATGCATTTGTTTTGCTGGATGATGTAGTATTTTCCCCTTTCCATTAAGAACACCAAAGGTTCGCTCCACATCCTTGTGTGCGGCTTCTTGTGCCTTCTTGAATTGCTGATGTTTCAAATCATCATCCGACAGGTCACTAAGGTTTTTAACTGTATTTTCCCAGTTGGGATAAATCCCATCGCCAACATAGTACCCAAACTTGTATTGTACACCGTTAATCATAAATCGGCACTTTGGGGCGCTTCCTTTAACTATCTTGCTCAAAACTCATGAATGGTCAAGTACATTGAGGTCGTTGTTCAACCCCTGTGCTCCAAGAAAATCATGCCAAAACCATATATCTTGGGAGGCAACGGCTTCAAGCATCACTGTGGGAACCTTGTAATCACCACATGTATACTGTCCTCTCCATTCAATCGAACAATTCTTCCATTTACAATGTGTACAATCTATGCTCCCCAACCTCCCAGGGAATTTGTGTCTTTCTTCATGTGCTTGGTATAAGGGATGAGATCCGTACCGTCCCGGTACTGACCGATCCCAGTTAGTCCCGGTCCCAAAAACTTTGAATTATCGGTCGCGATCCCTGTCCCGAATAAAACGGTACGGTACCGGTAATTTCGGTAAACTCCCGGTTTAGTACCGGTTTCGTTTTTGTGCAGAAAAAACGCAATAAATGGGTATCCTTAAACCCAATATTCATATATGTTCACTTGTAAATATAATGAAAATGATATAAACTATATTTAACGTAATGACTAATACTAATTTTCATAAATCATATATTTAGAAGAAGAAAAAAAGATATCGTTCTAACATGACAATATCATTTATTCTATTATATGATCTCTTTAATTATTTAACCAAATCACTTGCTCTTAAACGATATTAAAAAACAACTAATCTATAATATGAATTTAGTGTCAATATGAATAGTTTTGATGGAATATTTATAAAAAAAAACTTATATTTTACCGGTACCGGCACGCAACCCGGATTTTACCGGTACCGGTTAGTCCCTGTAACACCCCCATCTCAACGTATACGACAGAGGAAGACTTTGTAAAACAAGATGGGTTGTCACGTTGGGTAATTGGGTCAGAACACATGATATAGAATACATTGACATCACATAATGGACATCAAATACAAATAGAGTACATAACTGCTAGGGTTTTAAAGTTACAAAGTACATATTGAAGACTAATTAAAAGTCATCAAACAGTTACACCAAAATATTATAATCTTCAATCTGGTACTCTACCCTGCATATATATAGATCTTCACTAACCTTATTTACCTGAAAAAGGGTTAGTTTTGAAATGTCAGCTAAAAGCTGGTAAGTCCGTCAGTTTGACTCGATAAAACAGTATCTCACATTATTATATTATGCCATGTATTACGAAACCACACAAGCGAATGAATACACCACTTAAAACCACAACCGAACCTTTATGGCAACCACAAGAATGAAAATATACACATGCTATCTGCACTTGGCGGTGGAGGCATGACCATCCACAAACGTGTGGGCGTGCCAACCTGTAGTACTACCTATATTTCACCCGGCTCGTAGAGTTAACCGGTCAAATAATCTTAAGTAAATGATCATTCTAAAACAAGGCATTTCCTAATAGGCATATTATAACATAATAACGTAGATAAAATAGTAAGTATGTTTAATTTGTAATCCCCGAGTTTAAAACATAAAAATGAAAAAGGGGGGTACAAAACTCACAGTTGGTATTGTCGGTGGCAATCACGAACACCAAATACGTGAGTAAACTCGTCGGATTCTACTCAGGCCCTACAATAGTTACGGCCATTGAGTCTACGGACCTTATATATATTAATTGTTTGATTGTACATTTATAAGTGTTAAGTGTATGGTAACTTTTATAATATTTTCGTTCGCGTACTCGGTTTACGTATACATTCGTATTTATACACGAAATACATCGAAAATATACTTCTTAAATTTAAAAATTCACAAAACTCATTTATTTGGTATAATATACCATAAAATATCTTTTTGAGAATTATCTAGAATTATTTTGTCTTTTCACTTTTATATAATTATTTAAGCCAAAAATTACAAAATATATCAAATTAACTCCAAAACTTATGAAATTTATGTCATAAGTGGTTTTAGTAAAATTATAGTTTCTGTTAAATTTTGGGACTTTTCCCGATTATAAATCTATTATTCCTATTATCTTATATTACTTAATAACATAATTTAGGAAAAATACTTATATAATTCAAAAGTTTCTGAAAATTTGAACGGAACCTATTTTCACTAATATAAAGTCTCGGTAATTTTTATAAAGTCCAAATCAGTATTTTTATACAAGTTTTCTATTTTTATTTGATTTAAAGCATAATTTTTAGAAAGTATAGTTAGACACCTCCAAAAATTATAAAAATTGGTACGAGTTTTCTATACAACATAATAAGATATATGTAAACTTTTGAGATTTTTCGGAGATGTTATACAATGAATTTCGTATTTTTCTAGTTTTTGTAGTATTTTCGGTTTATTTTATATAAAATTCCTTAATTAAAACAAAATTATAAAAAAATTTCCAGATTTGACATACACTACAAACTATAAAAGTTTAGAGTTGTAATTCCTTGTACAAGTTAGTTACACGTGTATGTTTATTTAACTTCATAATCCAAGTTTTATAACATATTACCACATGTAAAAAGATGAACATGTAAATTTATTTGGTGTGTGTAAAATATATAATGAATGGAGAAGTAAGAATTTTATACCCTCAAGAAGATGTATAGATAAAAAACTTCAGAAAGATTAAAGATAATAAATCCACCAAATAAGAAGATGAACACTTGAAGCTTCTTGTTCCCCAACTAGTCTTCAAGAAAAAGATTAAATCTTTATGTTCTTGATCCTTTTTGAAGAAAATCCAAAGAAAGATAGAGAAAGAAGTAATTTTGTGTGGTTTGTAATTTAAATGGTGGTTGTATCAGGTACACGATGATGAAGTAATGAAAAAAAAATCAAAGATGGGGAAGGTGGTTATGGGTTTCTGCCGAAATGGCCTAGAAAGAAATGATTTGGTGTTTTTGCTTGTTTATTAGAACATGTGTTATGGTCGGGCTGCGTAAGGGCGTGGAGTATGACGCGTTAGTGTCACGCAGAAGAGAGAAGGGGTGGTGGAAAATGGGTGTAGTGGGACGTGGTGAAGAGATAATGGGTTAAATGAGTGTAATATGTCAAGTGGGGCCCACAAAACCCTCCCAGCCGCTGCCTTTCTTCTTCCTCTCTCGCCCCAACGCCCGTGGAGCAGCCCACGCCATGGATCTCCACGCCCCTCCACGCCGGCAACGTTTTGATGTTCCTGGGCGTCGCCCTCCTCCTTCCACGCCCGTAACGAGTAGTCTTATAATGGCAAGTAAGGAGGACCATACCCTTTGAACTTGACCAAGTAAAGTATGGTTCTTTTACCAATCTTTAATAGATATGGTGTCTTTCACACTCCACCTAGATATCTACTTTAGTTTATTTCTTTATTTATTTTATTTTGTAGTAACTAGTAAGTAGATAATGTCATTTAAATATTATATGTTATGTTGGTATTATATGATAATATCATTGACACGTTATTTTGGTGCATGTTAAAATATATATATTTTGACTTTCCTGGCATTATGCTAGCATACATATATTATGGTTTGCATATGATACACATATTAAATTGTGAATTATGTTGTGTAAGCATATATTCATGCTATTGTCGTCCCATATTTATTTATATATATATATATATAGCATAATAAGTTTGTCATTCTTTATAGGGTGAGAGTGAGAATGCATATTTTTGTGTATAAATATATAGGAGTAGAATTTGATTTCAAATATATTTGTAGTAGTTCGTTTGGCTACGACTTTAGACCTGAGTATACGTGTTTTTAAAACCATAATTTATAACTATATAGTTATTATTTGTTCTGGAGATATATATTTTAAGTTCACAATTGGAATTGTAAATGTTGATTTTGTTAATTGGGTCCGGTTAATCTCACAGACCGCGTCATGAATATATCCGGCATTTATAAGACTATAACTATTAAAATCGGACCCAAAAGTGACGGATGTCACAATTATCTTCCTTCTTACCCAATGCACCATGTTTTACTATAAATACCGATCGACGCTCGATGCTTTCCTACACCCGATTCCTTTCACCTCGGTATGTTCTAAACCCACAAATGCTATCCGACAACACAACTGTGATCACCGCTGCAACACTAAATGCTCTAACTCGTTGCTTCGGGAAGAAGAAACTCATGCACGCACGTGTTTTGGACCCGGATTCTAGGCAACCAAAATATCGTCATTTCACCATTTGAGTATTAGTCAGATCGACTTTCGACCAACTGATTACCGACACGATTGGAGGTAACGAAATGTTTTGCTTATGTTTAATTCACTTCTCTAGTCTCACCTAAAAATATTCGAAACTAAACCAATTGTCATGGTCCAATTTTATTTGATCATTAGACATGTTTGAAATTAAGATTGTTACCGATTGATAGTTTCAGTTTATCGACAACCATCTTATCTTCCAAGTCAGTATCCGATGGCCATAAGCTCACCTCATTTTAAATAAACCAAATTAAATAGTACTTAAAAAAGTTATGTTATGTAAATTAGATATCTTGAAACAAATTCTAATTTGATTTAATAGACTAGAGAGTTTTAATATATATCAACTTATGGTAATTTATAAAATCTTATAAATTTAATTTATTATATTATTGGTACAACACCTTATTCGTCTAGAATAATATATGGTTAATGGATCCCTATGCAATGATAAATTATCACATGAATTAAACATTTTGAACGCAACTATTTAATCGGCTAAGACGAAAATGACAACGAATACCAAAAAATAAACGAGTCAAGATATTAATCTCCATTAAACTGTCATTAGGTTATTACTGTCATGAAAGGCGCTAAAAGTATACAACTTGAACTTATAATAAAGGAGGTACGGATTCTATTTATTTCATTTCATAGTATTGACTTTCGTTTCCGTTAACTTGTCGTGCGAATTCCGTTTTGTTTACTTATAGAATAATTGTGTTCCCTTTATTTGTTTGGATTTTGTTTCCTTTGCATTGCAATATTGATATCCTATTTGTTTCCGTTCATTCTGCATCTGGCTTTGTTACGCATGCGATATATTTATTGAAATTGTACTCATTATCGCATGTTCCACTATTATGAGATTATTGTTTGGACATTTGTCTAAACCTTTGGTATTGACATACCATATTTGTATTCCGATACCCGAGCAAGCCTCTGGTAGCTGATTCTACCGGTGCGTCATTGGGGCATTGATGGCGTAGCACTTTCTGTGACGGTGTAACTGGCTCACGGCGTCTCCATATTTGTGGTACTCTATGAGTAATATTTATGGGGAGGCGTATGGATCGATCCTAGGATAAATGTTTCGTTCCGGTGAGTGATGGTGTGTGACCACATACAGCTCACAGTTTGGTACATTAGATCGACGGGTCTATGTACACCATTTGTTTTGTTCTGTTTTGTGCTCGAATGGGTATCTCCTAACCATACGACTTATTTGATTGATTATGTATTCGTTCTGTATTATTTGCATTTGATAATCGTATGGTTAATTCGTTCTAATATGTTAAGCTTGTATTGGCTCCATGGGCTTTTCTACCACCATAACCGCTATCCTTTGCGGCTGCTATAACCGTTACCTTTTGTTAGCTTTCCGTTATTACTATTGTTTTTCCGTTACTGAGCATTTTTTGGCTCAGCCGTATTTTCTTTTGTTGTTTTCTATTATTTATGAGACAGGTACATGATGAGATTGCGGGATGTGTGACGAGAGTAACCAAAAGTTAGATTGAGGAAGCTAAAGCAATTAATAAGAATTTGATCGAGATTGTAATAAATAATGTAATTAGGTCTTTTGTAATTATTGTCGAACCATTAATTGATTAAATTTGGAATTATGCTTTGTTTTGATATCCGTAATAGTAACACGTCAGCCCTAATTAGGTTGGGGTGTTACAATTATATACCTTAGATTTCGTTTAAACATACGAAAGCATAGGAAACGGACGTTTCCTAATAATCAAAGTATTATCTTTGTAAAATTAGTTATGTTTTTGTCTGGGAATTTCTTTTTTGACGATTATTCAGACTTTCCACATGTGTGAGAAGTCAATCTGAGGCTGACTCAACCAGTACACGTCACTACAAATATGGACTTTTCTTGGAAGCTATCAAATCAGTCATATCCTTCATCATGCTATTTGTCTGAAAATAATAATAATAATAATAATAATAAGTATATATTTTATTTATTCCATGTTTATGTATAGTTTTTTTATTACAATGAAAGTATGGCGACTTGTGATTACCTTAGCAAATAAATTAACCAAAACCTATTAAAATTGGTAAGCCCTCCTAGATTTGATTTGAACATAAAATTTATTCGATCTCAATCTCTTAACATCTTCTAGTATCAGTGGGCTAATTGCCTGTTGGTATGTTTATTCATAGCTAGATTTTTTTAAAAATTTTTATGATGTTCTAACATGTGTGTGTGTATATATATATATATATTGTGGTTCTTCAAGAAAGGGAAAAAAACTGTAAAAAGTCTAAAAAGTCGTATTAAAAGTGTAAATGTCGGGTCAAACGAATTCCGATTGCTCTCATTCCGGTGGCGTTAGAACCGTCTCGTCGAACTCTAAATAAACCTATTTTGGTTTAGCTTTTAGGGGTATAGATTTTTACACTTATAAGGTTATATTTCAATTTAGCCAATTTTGTTTAGTTTTTAGGGTTTTGTTTTGAGTTTAGATTTATATTTAGGGTTTAGCTTTAGGATTTAGAGGTTTAGGGTTTAACCTTAGTGTTTAGCTTTAGGGTTTATCTTTTAAGGTTTTAGATTAGCTTTTAGGGTTTAGATTAGCTTTTAGGGGTTTAAATATAAGTTTTAATGTTATATTTCAATTTAGCCTTTTTGTTTAGCTTTTAGGGATTAGTTTGGGGTTTGGTTTTATGTTTAGGGTTTAGCTTTAGGATTTAGAGGTTTAAGGTTTAGCTTTAGGATTTAGCTTTTAGGGTTTAGGGTTAGTTTTTTAGGGTTTAGCCTTATAATGTAACTTTAGGGTTTAGGTTTTAGGGTTTAGCTTTTAGGGGTTTAGATATAAGTTAAATGTTATATTTCAATTTAGCATATTTTGTTTAGCTTTTAGGGATTAGTTTTGGGGTTTGGCTTTATGTTTAGGGTTTAGCTTTAGGATTTAGAGGCTTAGGGTTTAGCATTAAGGTTTAGCTTTAGGGTTTAGCTTTAAGGTTTAGCTTTTATGGTTTAGGGTTAGTTTCTTAGGGTTTAGCCTTATAATGTAACTTTAGGGTTTAGATTTATGGTTTAGGTTTTAGGGTTTAGCTTTAGGGTTTAGGTTTTAGGGTTTTTATTTGGGGATCCACGAGACGGTTCTAATGCCGCCGAAATGAGGTCGGATCAAAATTCGTTTAACCGGACTTTTTACACTTTTTACCCGACTTTTTAGACTTTCTACACTTTTTGTTCTTTTTATAATAACCTCACCCTATATATATATTTTTATATATCATATGGGTGGATAACATTGAAACCCATTTAAGTTATCAAAAACCACATAAATCTTAATATGTTCCGCATTTAAGGACGACTTTTTTCAAAAGTTTTATTTTCTTACAAAAGTTATTATAATAAAGCGTCGAGTATTTTTATTTTAATATTTTTTAAAAAAAATATCGAAAAGTTACCTATGTAACATGTGTTACATACGTAACATTTAGTTGAATATTTATAATAACGGTTTTTTTTTGTTATTTTTTACAAAAAATTTTAAATAATAATTACGCAACGTTTTTTAGGGTATTTGAGTAATCTTAGTGCCCATTTTCTCTTAATGAGTTAACACAAATAAAGAGGGTTAGCATATATTTCATAAGTATGTTGTCACACCCCAACCGACGGCGGAATCGTCGGAGCGTGATTCGATTGTTCATCACACGTGCCACTAGTGTTACAATATTTAACATGCAAAAGTTTTTATTTTAATAATCCCAA
>WOUH02000015.1:255861-279126 GCA_009936405.2 Stevia rebaudiana
ATATTGATGTGTGTATATTTAAAAATTTTCACAAAATTACATAAAAAAGTCCAATCCGCCTAGTCCCGATTAATCCCGATTAATCCCTAGGCGTTACCTCGCCGACTGCCTAGCGCCTAGCGCCTTCTCCAACATTGGGCATAACCTATATAAACATGCTTATTAAAAATGTAATAAGCTAAATCAAGACCACCACCATCTCATTTTGCTTTTCATATGAAATTTAGTTTGATTGTCTTTCTCAACATGACACGAGCTTGTTCGACTCAAGCCGTTTCAAGCATAAGAGAAAATATTTATTATATAACGATATTAGACGGCGACAATGTGTAGGTAGTGTTGGTGATGGTGAGTGGTGAATGATGAGTTGTAAATTGATGATGGTTGGTGGTGCTAGCCTATCTAAACTCATTTTAAGTTTACATTGTCTTATACGCGTCACCTAAATTTTTAACTTATTATGTAATTTGAGTGGATTAAAATTGATACATTATATAATTTGACTAGACTAAACATAATTAATATGGGTTGGTTAACATACAAAACAGTGTGAAGCTATAAGAATGCATCACGTGTCATCTAAGAAATGGTAAGAACGTCAAATAAATCACGCACCCAATTTTTATAAATATTCACCGACCAAACTAGGTAAAAAAAGATAGACTGTGACTATAAAAATACGGGCTGGTGGTGTAAAAAATATTGATTGTAGTTTTATAAAAACGAACTGGTGCTTAAAACTAATATTTTCACAAACAAAAGGTGGGTAAAAAACGAACCAGAGCTTAAAAAACACGGACTGAAATGTTAAAAAACGGAATGCGGTTATAAAAAATGGAATACAGTTATAAAAAAAAGGATTTCTATTTCATACTTACATAATCGCATATCAAAAGGGGAAATATGACGGAACAAGGCCAAAAAATACGGATAACATCAAAAAATAAAAATATATATATATATATATATATATATCAATGTCGTACTCAAATTAAAGATACTAAAACTCTCTACTTTTTGGTGTAATTTATTTTAATAAATACTAAAACATACAAAGTTATTTAATTTATAAATACGGATGGAAGTTTCAGTAACCTTCAGAAAAAGTCAAACATGTGTGGGTTTTTTTTTATGGCCTTCCAACCTTATTTCACATATGTTTTAGTTGTAAGGGAACAAGATAACCTTAATCATTATATCTCTAATTCAATGGCTTAAAAGCCATTTAATTCTTCTCATCCAAAAATCCTATTGGATTATAACCACATTGTTATGGCATATGATCATCAATTTTCAACATTTGCAACTCAATGAAGATGTTCTTAGATTTACTATTAATATTATTTCTTTTTATCTTTCTAATAGTGTAAATATTGTGGTATAAATACCCTCATAATGTAAAGAGTAAAATGCACCTCTTGTATAGACTTGTATGAGATATACATCTTCTACTTCTTCTTCTCTCTAAGAGTTCTTACAAATATATCTTATAATCATTTTTAAAAGTCCCTAAGTGGTGATAATCAAAGTTAAATTATAACACACATCTCCGATATAAATAAATACAATTACACGAATCAACACCTTAAATAGTAAGGGGCTATTAATAGTCAAGAGGTGATCATAAGTTTGTAAGTGTGAATGTTTAAGAGATAACATCTTAATGATTAACTTTTAATTATTCAGAGTTAAGGTTTCCTCTTATGGTGGAGGGAGTGGTACCCTTCCAAATATAAATACCCTATAAATTACTCAATCAAATCATGTCACGTCAAATGTTAAAAACACCTTCCGAAGTACCATCTTTAGTGGCAATGGTACCATCCTACTACTCTCCCACTTTTTATTCTCACTACCTAAATCCCAAAGCAATTTTCATCTACCCTCATCGGGTAAAAGTAACTGATGACATTACCCTAAGAGGGTACCCGCATAACTTGTGGCAGTGTAGCCGATGGGTTAAAGTAACCGATGGAGTATTCCCTCCACTCTTAACTATTAAAAGAATATGAACCATTAAACGGTAGCATCTTAATTTAATTAAAAAGCTATCAAACATCCCCTTAGATTAACGACACTTTGGTTATAAAATGCAAAAAAAAAAATCAAATAAAGTTGAACGTGTTATTAGGTTGGATCATGTGTGTCTAAAATTTATGTAAAGTAGGTGAAGTGTCAGAGGATTAGGTATTAGGTATGAATAGCAGATATCAATATTCCCACTCATTAAGACAAATTCATTAAAGACAATCTTCAGGTTTCAAACTTAAATCATTCATAGGTTGCTAATGTTCAAATATTCATTCACTCAAATCAATTCCGTTCCGGATACAACGAGCACAAGATCAAAAATGTCAAAATGGACGCTTTCATGTTGTAAACTTCACATATCCGAAGCACGAAACGAGTCTGCACTCGAGTCGATTGAACGAGCTGTCAAGCTATATCCCGAGGTTACTATTGTCAATAAGTTTAAAGATGAGATTTACAACAGAGTTGGATACACAGTTGTATCGGATTCTTCGTGTTCTTTGAAGAATGCGGTGTTTGCTATGGTCAAAGCGGCTTATGAAGCCATTGATTTTGACTTGCATAGTGGAAATCATCCTCGAATTGGTGTTGTTGACCATGTTTGTTTTCATCCGTTAGCTTCGACGTCTCTTGAACAAGTTGCCATAAGTGCAAAAACTCTAGCAAAGGATGTTGGTTCCATTCTTAAAGGTTAACGTAGTTTCTTTCCTAATTTTGCACGTTTATTTGAGCTTATTTTCCACGTAGTTTAGGGTCGAGCTTGTGTAACTATTAATGAAATTGGTTGAACCTGTTTAACTTAATATTAAAACTAGTTTAAAACTCTATGTGTTACACGAATGGAGTTACATAAAATACATAATTTCAAAAAAAGATATTTGAAAGAAAGTATAAGTACATGTTACATGAAATAAAAGTTTATTAACGTAAAAGACAATTTACATACAAATAATTATTAGCAAGATAGATAAGTTTCACACCATTTGAAATGTCAGATAAATGAGTTTTATAACTTCAGCTACAAATGATAATAAAAGTTAGGTAATTGTAATCTAAAGAAAATATATATAAAAGGGAAATTTTAAATTTAGGAAATATGTGTGATAGAACTTACAATTTGCATTATTATTGATGCTAGAAACTTCTAATGCAGATACACATTAAACGTGTGATGGTCCAAAGATAGCCATCGAGTTAATTGCATTCATTGTTTATGGATTTTGCATGTTTATAATTTTAAAGTCACAATATAAAAATAAATTAAACACGGTGTAATATGACACAATTAATGTTTAAAATAGAATACAATAAGCATATTATAACAATAAAATAAATATATAATAGAACATAAAAGCATAACATAATGAAAATAAATTTTATACATTTATAATTTTAATACAACACATGAGATTGGACAAAATTTCTAAACATTTTGTAGTATTTAGATAATTGTAAATTGTAAATTGTAAATTTTTTTCTTCTGTTTACGCATATATGTACATTATTTTGAAGTTAATTAGCTATGATATTTACAATTCTTAGTTCACTAAGACATAATATAGTAAACCAAAATCTAGTAATAATTCTTATATGTACGTATGAAATAATTGGTAGTTGACAATGATAAATCAAATTGAAGATGTTGACGCGATTTTTTCTAATTTTGAAATATAAAACAAAAGTTACTGATGTAAAATAAAAATAAATGCATTTGATATTATATACATAAGATATAAATAAATTTGAAAATGTACTGATATAATCTAAATGAATTCTGGAGTATATAAAAATAAAAATCATGTTATATTGTTTTGTTGGAAAATAATAAACAATATGTTGAAATCGAAAATATTTTTAAGATAAATAAATTATTAATTGTTTGAAATTGAGTAAATTTTAGGGTTGTGCTAAACATATCCTTTTAGCAACTTTTTTACTTGTCTTAGACCACCCGCAGCGGTCACCCCGATGGGTGGGCGGGTAAGGCTTTTTCGGCGGGCCCCGGCGGGAACACCGCCCCCCTAGGCCGGCGGCACTCAACCGATGGAGCCAGCGGTTCCCGCTCCCCGTCGGACCTCCTTTTCTCCCATTGGTCGAATCGTCTTCCCCACCATCTCAAACACCATTAATCCACCATCACTACCGGAAATTATGCTCACCGCGACCACCATTTCCTCTTCTTTCTCCCCAATCGGAACGATTCAAACCTCCAATAGGCCGTCGCCGGCACCATTCCGAGTATCGGCGGAGGTTTTATGCTCACCTGAATTTGTTGTGTTGATGGAGTATGTTTAGTAATTTGTTGTTTATTTATTTAATTCTAAATTAAAATGATGGTGATGATGTGGCACATTGAGGGAAGGATTTGGGAAGGGTGACCATTGTGGGGTTTGAAAGATTTGGGAGGGGTGATGATGTGACAGAAAATTTGAGAGGGGAAGGATTTGGAAGGGGTGACCATTACACATAGCCTTACCCCCCTCCCCCTCCTCCTCCTCCTTTAAGATATGTCATATGTTCATTTTAACCTTCAAATTGTCACATAAATAAGAAAATTAAACTTTAAAAAAAAAATTTGTATTTTTGTTGTTTTTCTATTATTATTATAATTATAATAATAGTTATTATTATTATATAATTTCTTTTTATAAGAATTTTTTTTTAACTTATAAAAACACTGTTTTTTTTAATATTAAGTATTTTAAAAAACGTTATTCTTAAAAAAAAATTAAGAAACATTTTTAAATGTTATTTTTTCAACTAAAACGTTTTTTAATAAAACCTTTCATTAACGGTTTTCAAAAACTTTTCTTTCAAACCTTATGAAAAAAGTTTTTAAACTGTGCTACAACATCTTTTCTACATTACGTTTCTGAAAACTATATTACGAAAACGTTTTTCTTTTTACTTTTTTTAATTAAAAGGCAGTTTTATTTTTTTAAACTTTTCAGAATTCATAATTTTCTATTTTAAGATTTTTATTCCTTAGAAGTTAAATACCTTTTTTTTTCATGTATGTTTATTTTCCTTAGAAGTTAAATACCTTTTTTTTTCAAGTATGTTTATTTTGAAACTTTTATAGAAAAAAAAGGTTTATATAAATTTTTTAAAAGTAAAGAATTTGCAAGGGTGAATTATGACAGGTTCTGAATAGGTTTTTCAGGGGTGGAGTACATCAAGTAAAAGAAGGGAGTACGTTTAGCTAACCCAAATTTTATTTATCTACTTCCTAAAATAAGATAGAGTATTTAAGCCGGAAAACTCTGGTGGAGAGACACTATAAGAGCATTCACAATAGCTTCATCATTCCCATCTGTACGGTTTTCAATTAAATAATATATTTTTATAACTTTATCGTTATCTGTTCTCTTTCATTCACTCACAACCACTTTAAAAAACTATTAAAATAACATCATTATCTTTCTCTCTCCTCCATCAAAATCTTCATCTTCATATTTTTTCCTAACTATAGGGGATGGTAAAGAAAACCCCAAATATTTTTCTCTCCTCTACTCATAACCACTTACAACCACACCTAAATTATGCAGATTAAACTCACAACAATTCACAATAGCTCCCATAAAAATTATGTGAGTGTAATCTGTATAATTTATGACTTTAGGTTGTGGTTGTGAGTGATTATAAGTAGAGGAGAGAGAAATATTTAAGGTTTCTTTACACATCCCTTATAGTTAAGAAAAAATATGAAGATTTTTTTGATGGAAGGGAGAGAAAGATAACGATGTTATTTTAATAGTTTTTTAAAATGGTTGTGAATGAATGAGAAAAAAAAGATAATGATAAAATTATAAAAAAATATTATTTAATTAAAAAAAATACAGATTAGGATGAGAAAGCTACTATAAATACTCTAAGATAACAAGCAATATCATACATACACCTTTACAAGAAATATATGCATATATATCCAACCAAAACTAATAATATCATAAATGCACTTAAAAACCTGTTAAAATATCAATTTTTTTAATAACAGTTTAATAAATGATTATTTTACTTTTTTTACAATTTTAAAACTTCATATTTACCAACTTTTTATATAAAATAAAAGAAAATAATCAAAGTGAAAGAAAGAAAAGAATAAAAAACTTTCCTTCAATTTCATTTCAAATCGGTAAGAAAAGAAACCAAACAATTTTGCCTAGTTTCCTTTCCTTTCTTTCAATGAGTGAAACTTGAGGACACAACAAATTTTATTTTCTTTTTCTTCGTTCGTTAAATAAACTCAGGAACACAAATAATGTTTCTCTTTCATTTCTTTTCTCTCCTTAAGTAGACCCGGGCACACAACGTAATAAAATGAACGTGACGCTAGTTCCTGGTAACTACTCAAATAAAAGAGACTCAAATTTCAACGAGACTTAGAACCTTCAAACTGGTTAATTTTAGTTTTGAAACTGGCTCAAAGTAAATTATGATTTGAAAGATTATGATATGTGTATTATCTATCCATACTTTAGTTGTAAAACCTTCAAATTATGATCATCGTAAACCTTTAGAAATTTCACCTTAAACCCTAAAATTATTTTCTAAAACTTTCAAATTAGTTATTAGAATATAAGCTGATTATCTTTATAGAACAAAGCCCTACATATATAGCTTTGTGATTGAACAAAAACACATTAATTCAACATTTGAGCAAAACAAGATGATGAAATAGTTTACCAGAAGGTTTCTTATTTGAATCGGTCATTTATTGAAAAGTGATTGTGAAGGAATGTGATTTAACTTTGGTTCTTTAGGATTTACGAGTATGAAGGAATCCGATTTAGCATCGGTAGTTTTCAATTAGTGCTATCAAATGACATGGATAATGAATTTTAATAATAGGTTATTAACAAATCATATAACTGGTAGGGACAGAATGGTCATAAAGAAATACTAATTGAAATCGGGTACATGTGATATTTTTTTAGTTTTGGTTAGTTATATATATAACACTAGCTTAAAACTCGTGTATTACACGTGATTAGATAATAAATAATTAAAATTTTATCATTAAATCATTGCATATATATTAAGTTACTATGTTGTAAACACTTAAAAAATAAATTTTTGATACTTTTATGATTATAAATTATTTTTTTAGATTTTAATGTATTCATTAGAAATTTTTTTAATATAAGTTCCTTGATTTAGTTGATAATTATACAAATTAAAGAAACGTCAAATTTAAAATTTAAATAGAGTAAGTGCGGTTTTCTGTCTGATATTTCCAAAACTTAAACAGTTTTAGTCCACCCTTAATAGTTTTCGTCTATAAAATTTTAAATTTTAACAAATCTTGTTATTAAACCTTTAACAGAAAGCTGTTAAGACTTGAAACGTTAGGGAAGAAACTGTTAAAACCTGAAACGTTAGGTAGGGATGAAAACTGTTAAAACCTGACACGTTAGGGGCGAAAATGTTTATACTTGAAACGTTACGGACAAAAACTGTTGAGACTTGAAACGTTAGGAATGAAAAATATTAAACTTGAAACGTTAGAGACGAAATTGATAAAACTCGAAACTTTAAACACCGTTTTGTTAACGGTGGACTAAAACTGTTAAGTATTGCAAACCTTATGGATAAAATGTAGTTTACTTTTTTAAATATATAAGATAAATACTTAATTAGATAAAAACATATTCAAATTTATTTTATAATTTATGATAATATAAAATGTATAAAAGAAATCAAAACATTAATCCAATTAATTTAAATAATCAAAAAAATTTAAAAATATAACAAAATGTCATTTGACATTTTTTGGAATGCTTTATTAGAGGTGGATTTTGCAAGTTTATGAGGGTATATTCAACATGTAAAAGACGAAGCTGGTTTATACTATTCTTTACAAGCCTTTGCATGTATTTTTATTTATGAACGGTAGAAGATCTCGAATGCTAGTCACCGGTAGCTGCACGATGTAGCCAAGGTCGATACCTCAATCTCCGTGAGAGCATACCCTGACAAGTGGGAACCAGATAGAATCCGTAAACAATCGCCCCTCGTCAGTTTCGAACCGGTGACCTCAATCCGATGTGCACTTTTTCCCCATCACAGAAATACCCGAAGCAATTATACTCTGGTCAAGAGTTGAATACATAAATATTTTTAGTGTTTGTTATCATGCCAAACCAAAATAAAAGTAAATTTTAGGTCAAACAATTCGTATGTGTCAACTTGCGAAACTCGTGACATATTCTGATTCATGTCTACCACGAATTCCATGTCAAGGTCATATTTGGGTCGATCTGCTAACCCATGAATACTCAAAACAAACTATTTAACACCCTACTTTATATAATTATTTATAAATTTCATTCTAATGTTCTTAAACATGTGTTGCAGTCCCTACCTATACATTTGGAGCTGCTCATAAGGAGCAAAGATCACTAGATGTCATCCGGAGGGAACTCGGTTACTTCAAGCCCAACGCAACCGGATATCAATGGTCAGGCGGACTACCGTCAGGGGTTCTACCACTTGAACCAGATGAAGGTCCAGCTGAAGCGGTCAAAGCCAAGGGTGTGGCTGTTATAGGAGCAAGTAGATGGGTGGCTTACTACAACGTGCCCGTGTTTTGCAATGACATTGCAACGGTTCGTGAGATTGCAAGAAAGGTGAGTGGAAGAGGTGGTGGACCCGCATCGGTTCAAGCAATGGCTTTTGTTCATGGTGACCTTATTGAGGTGGCTAGTAATCTACTTGACCCGAATGAGGTTAGCGGTGATCAGTTTCAGGGTGCGGTTGAACAACTAGGAATAGAAGAGGGTGTGAAAGTTGGGAAAGGATATTTCACTGATCTTTCTGAGGATGACATTATTCAAACCTATTTGAAGTTGACTTGTTGAGAATTTGATTTCACTTATTGTTAAAAATTATTAAAACACAAGTTGCATCATTGCAAGTGTTTCTTAATTGTCCATCAATTATGTGTCGCTAAGCGATGTTTATATCTATGTAGCTTTGGTTAATCAAGTTGTATTATACATGGTGTTATCAAGTCCATGCGTTTGGGTGTTCCTTGTCTTTTGTTCTTATTTGTAGTTCATTCGTCTTTCTTGCTTTAAGTGTAATTTAGGTTAACATTAGTTCATTCGTCCTACTTACTCTATCTATTTTTGTTAACTGGCGTTTTTAAACTACTTGACGGTAGTTATCAGAAACCATCACAACGGTTTCTTTTTTTTTTTTTTTTACATTGCAACTTTCGGTTGAAAGTAGAGCTGTAAACGAACCGAACGAACACGAACGTGCCCTTGTTCATGTTCGTTCGTTAAGCATTCAACTTGTTTACGAATGGTAAGGTTGCGTACATCAGATCGCGAAGCTATCCGGTCCCTCCCAGACCCTACATAGAGCAGGAGCTAAGTCAAGTACTGGGTACGCCATTTTTTTCGTGTTCATTCGTTAAGGATTATATGTATTCAAGAACGATTCACGAACACAAACGAACATATAATATTTTAAGAAATAATAATCAACATTCTTAATCTCAAACATCAAACATATTAATTATCTTAGGTAAATATCAAGTTGAACATTTTATAGAAAAAACATAAACATAAAAAGTTTTGTCGAACTTAAAATAATAATTATAAACATAAAAAGTTAAAGATAATAAACTAAACATTAGAAATTTATAATATATAAACACATTAATGAATGAAATAAACAAACAACGAACACCTTATCAAACGTAAACGAACACCTTACCGAACGTTCACGAACGCAAATGAACAAACGTGACCTCTGTTCATGTTCGTTTGTTTAACTAAACGTACATAATTTTTTTGTTCGTGTTTGTTCATTTATTCAACGAATTAACACAAACGAACTTCCCACCAAACAGTGCACGAACTGTTTGTCGAACGTTCAGTTCATTTACACCCTTAGTTGAAAGTTATTAGCTTACAAGTATTTATAATCCAGAATCTACTAATTACGAAATCAATCACATAATAATTTGGAATTTGCTCTCCAACTTTTATTAATCACAGAGAAATATAACTCAAAAACTCTATGAACTCATTAACCCTACCACAAGCTCGATAGGTGTTAATATACGTACATTAATCAGAGACGTAAAATTAGATGCAATATGACTCTTACAATTAGATAAAAACTCAACTCATTCTTATCCTCAATTGCAAGCAAACTTGATCCATTCCTCTAATCTGATTAGCTCACGTTTAACCGGCCCAACATCTTACTAGCTCAAGTTGTGAGGCCCATTAACCATTCCCTTAGCCCATTAGCTCGAACACCAGAAATTACCCATTACGGTCCAACAGTATTTGCCAATAGTCCCAAATTAACCCATACCAAAAAGATCACTCAAAGTCAAATCGGTCCATTGTGAAGATTGGGTTTAGATAGGGGATATCAATATTCCCACACACAAATACAATCTTCATGCTTCACCATCGATCACAATTGATAAACGCAAATGCTGAAATGCTAATCCAAATCGACCAATTGATCGGCGATTCGATTTAGGTATAACTCATTCTCCATGCTTTTAACTCGTAATCGTCACTTGTTTATATCAATCTCAGTCCAATTTCCACAATTGTTTGATTCAACCTTCTTGTGCCGATTTCAATTTGAATTAATTACATATAATTGCAGTATAATCGACTTAACGTATTGACGCGAATTCGTATCGATTATGCTTGCAAATGTTCATATATCGATTCAATTGAAGCGAATTTGTTCTTCCACAGTAAACGAGCATAAGATCGGGTCATCGGAAATGCTTAAATCGGCGCTTTCGTGCTGTAAAGTTTACATCTCCGAGACTCGAAACAAATCTGCTCTGGAATCGATCGAACGAGCTGCAAAACTATTTCCTGAGGCCGCCATTGTTAATAAGTTTGAAGATGAGACTTACAACAGAGTAGGATACACACTTGTCTCTAAATCATCATCATCATCGTCATCGAGTCCTTTGAAGCATGCGGTTTTCTCAATGGTGAAAGCAGCTTTTGAAGCCATTGATTTTGACTTGCACAGTGGAAGTCATCCTCGTCTTGGTGTTGTTGACCATATTTGCTTCCATCCGTTTTCTTCAACATCGCTTGAACAAGTCGCCATTACTGCCAGATCTCTAGCTAAAGATGTTGGTTCCATGCTTAAAGGTTTGCTTAATTTCAGTTTTAATGGTCATTTTAATCTTTAAATCTAACTTGTGAGCACATTTAGTAAACGGGTCATGTTTTAGTCAAACTGATGCGTTTGATATTGACCCGTTTGAACCTTTTAGTTTTACTTATTATTAATTTGAAATGTCTTTAATGTCATGACTTAACTTGATCACACGGTTTATGTCACATTTTAAAAAACGAAGTACTTTTCGATTTGATAGTTTAAACATAATTCTTCTATACACATTTGCATCTATGATTCTAAATTTATAGTTATAAAGAATTAATACGCAAAAGAATAATCAATAAAAGATAAAAGGGTTGTGTTCGTGTCAACTCACAAAAACTTGTGTCATATTTGGGTTTGTGTGTAAACAATTATTGTTTTGTAAAATTATTATTGTTTTTATAAACATGGTGTGTGTAGTTCCTACCTACACATATGGAGCTGCTAATAATGACCAACGATCACTTGACTCCATCAGAAGAGAACTCGGCTACTTCAAGCCAACCACCACCGGACATCAATGGTCAGGTGGGCTACAGTCAGGGGTTCTACCACTCGAACCAGACGAAGGTCCAACCAAAGCGGTTAAGGCCAAGGGTGTGGTAACCATAGGTGCAACCAAATGGGTTGATAACTACAACGTGCCTGTGTTTAGCACCGACATTGGTGCTGTTCGAAGGATTGCAAAGAGGGTGAGTCAAAGAGGCGGTGGACTCGCATCTGTTCAGTCAATGGCTCTGGTTCATGATGGTGTTATCGAGGTGGCTTGTAATTTGCTTGAACCGAGTCAGGTTGGTGGTGATCAGGTTCAGGGTGCGGTTGAGAAACTAGGAACCGAGGCGGGTGTGACCGTTGGGAAAGGATATTTTACTGATTTGTCACAAGATGATATTATTCAAACCTACTTGAAGATGACTTCTTCTTGACAATTTCATGTCACATATTGTAATTTAATTGTATATCTTTATAAAATAACAATATAAACTAGTTTAGTGTCGACTGTTGGCGAAAATGTACAACAATAAGTCGATAATGTCGATAGATGGCATAAAAAAACCAATGGACACATCAATTTTTAAAAATATAATCTCCAAACACATTAAAATATGTAGGAGCATAGAACTTAAATCTAGTTTATGTATACTATAAAGTACGTGCTTCATTATAGACCGATCACAATCATATGCTTCCAATGCATTGATTGCTAATGGGTTGATTATAGACAAGTATCTTAGGATGGTATGTAATTTTGTAGCAAGTTTCAAGTGACAACTTTGTTTGAAAATAGGGGTATATTTGAATTCCATCACAAAGAAATATGTAATATTGGACCGAAATATAATTTATAATCATTTTTTAGTTTGACCTTATTTTGTCCATCAATATAATATGCAATGTCACTTGTTTAAGCTTAACTATCATATCTAACTCTATGTTTATAACTATTCAATTTATGTTGCATCGTTTTAAAAATACTAAAATGATCAAGTTGTTAAAATTTGAAGTGTCTAATGGTATTCTTTAAATTATGATTGTAGACTCTTTAAATTATGATTGTAGACGGTATCTTTATTGTAGATTTGTAGGTCTTGTTTTAGTTGCTCTGGCCCATCTATGATTAATTTATTAGACAGTCTTTTCTTTCAAAAGAAGCTAACCTCACAAAGAAAAACTGACTACACCTCTCACCAGATCTATGTATATCACTCTTTTTTTTACAATTATAATATTTATACATATTTTAACAATCTGATATATGTATACGGATTAGTTTAAAACATGTTTCAAGTTATGAAAAAAAAAATTGGTATATAAACATAATCACAAATGTTATTCCGTATACCTCTTTGATAGTGTTTGGTATGCATGAATGGATGATGCAATAGAATGAGTTATCATGTTGGAATTAAAAAAAAACATGTTTAGTTAAATTTGATACACCATTATATAAGGAATCTGATTTATATCTTTTAATGGTTTTCATTCCGTGGGGACGTGGTTTTTAATCAATTCTTTCC
Organism: Stevia rebaudiana; assembly: GCA_009936405.2. Classification (NCBI taxonomy): domain Eukaryota; kingdom Viridiplantae; phylum Streptophyta; class Magnoliopsida; order Asterales; family Asteraceae; genus Stevia; species Stevia rebaudiana. The sequence goes on from WOUH02000015.1 coordinate 269,073, forward strand.
CTTGAAAGGACTATACAGCCAATGATCTAACACATGATCCAACCTAGACTTGACCCATGACCCGCCCTGAACCATGACTCAAGCCCTGATCCTAATCAAGAGTCATGACCCAACTCATGACTCTATTCGTAAACCAACTCATGGCCAAACCATGACAAGAACAATGACCTGACCCATGATTCAAACCATGCCTTGACCCATGACTGAACCATGAACCGAACAACGACAACCAAGATCCGACTCTTGAATCGACTCATGAGCTTAACACATAACCCAACCCATGGCTTGAACCATGAATCGACACATGACACACAACCCAAAACATGACCGACCCACGACCTGAACCATAACTTGACCCACGGCCCGACCCATGACCCAAACAATGACTTGAACCATGACCCAACCATGAATTGTATATTTGTATTCCATTCTTTCGATTTTTCTTGTCAACCAAACAGCATGAAGTAATGATTCATTTCATTACCATTGATAACCAAACATGACTATAGAATGGTAATGATTCATTTCTTTCTTCTTCCATTCCATCTCTTTCCCTCGTTCATTCTATTACCTCATACCATACAGAACCTTTATACTTTTTGGGACAATTTTTCAACTTATTATTAGTTTTTTTTTTTTGGTATAAAGTTATAGAAATTTTGTTACTACTAAGAACACCATAAGAAACATAAGTTTCAGAAAAGAAAAGCCACAACCAAATGCAAGAAAACAAAGATTCTTACATGGTGACATCTTTAAACCACAAAGAAACCAAAATAACTAAAACCATAACCTACTACCATGGTCTTTCACAACAGTCACAAAGTTATAATTCTACACACAACAAAATTGGTTAACATTGGTTTGCAAATTTGCACACAACCCCCTCAAGATTCAACTCCTTACATACTTTCAAAACATTTGACAGATTATGCATGAATCTTTCATACCCAATACGTTTCCAGCAGATTCCAAATCATGTTCATCAGCATTGTAGTTTATAAGCCCACAAAACCTATCCCATCAAGATTCAAGTTTTAACATTCAAGATTCAAGATTCATGATTCTTGGAGAATTTGATCAGTAAAGAATCAATCTTTTCGTGCGCCATCTCTTGTTCATCATCATCACTGTCGATATTCTCGGGCATAATGCGATTTTGGTAACTTCTTCTTCTTAAAACAAAAACATTAAAGTAATAACTCACTAATAAACCTTTTGTTTTTGAAGGAATTGATTCAGAAGCTCCTTTCCAAAAATTGTTCATAATTTCATGTCTTGATTTGCTTTTATCAGTCAATTCTTGTCTTGCTTTAATTACCAAACTTTTAAATTCACTTTCCTCTTTTAAACTCCATGAAGAAACTGCAGCTACTTCACCCATATGATGAAATTTCCATTTATAGAAAAGTTGACCGATCGCGTGTTTGACTTTCATCCTATTTTCAGCAATATGAATTCTCACACAATCAGCAGACCCGTGAATCAAACACGAACACGAACTTTCTCTTCCTTTTCCAATCACTTCAAGATTTGATTCATGTTTTCCAATTTTACCCTTTGGTGGGGGCCACATTCGAGTACCGAGCCACTTAGGATCACTCTCTGAAATGACACCTGTCCATTCGGGTACTTCTGCTCTTACATTAACACGTTCGGTTTCTTCATCTTCAAACGGGTCATCTTGTATCACAACGGTATCCAAGATTTGAGGGGTCTTTTTGGCGCGTTTAATTCGAGAAGATGAACACGATGTACAACCTGGACATGAACATGATTTTACCGAACTGACCCTCTGGCTGCATCTTGCTCTTTTAGATGATGTGTGAAACGAAATTTTATCGTCTTCATACATCGAAGGATGCGACATGTGTCTTTTTTTCTGCGCATTTAAAAAAAAAAACTTTGTTTTATAAATTTTTTGAATTACAAAAGTCAAAATGATAAAGCTATGAAGAGATATTATGAACAAGACAAATTAAAGTTAGAAATTGTTCCCTTTTTCCTCTAAAAATTGCAAATAAATAAATGGGACATCCTTTTAAATGGTAAATTTTTCTTTTTTTTGGCAAGCTACTAAAAGCTTATAAAATTTCACACAAAAATCCTCTATTTGTGTGTTGAAAATAATTCAACTTAAGGTTTATCATAGAAACTATGTCTAATTTCTAGCTTATGATATGGCATACCACATAAAAAGATATGAAATAAGTAAATAGCAAATCACTGAAAATAATGTAATTCTTATTCATTTAAATGTAAAGAAATTAACCACAAATGACAGAATACTTGCATTACAAATTTAAGTTATTTATACCTGCAAGCCATACGCTTTATTGCCCGAATCAACGTTTCGATTTGCAAAAAGAGTTTCTTTAACCGATAAAACTTGCTTCCATACTCCATTTCCTTTATATTTCTGCCATTTGGAACTATTTGGTATGTTTCCAATCATGACATCATGTGGATCTCTTGCAGCATTTGCAATCCAATTTAGCATTTCTGACAATGATAAAGATTCCTCCTTTTTCCTCTTTTTAGAAATAACTACATTTTTGTCAAAATTCTTGGAAAATATCACACTATTATTGTCATTTTCAATTGTATCATTGTGTTCATTAATCTCAGATTGAACATTAAGTACATTCATAGGACATAACACCACTCTTTTATCGTCATCATCTTTGATCATCAATGCATCCATTTTCTTGAAATCTGATTTTTTCTCATTCAAACCACCAAATTTTGCATCTTTTTCATCAACATTGTTGATTCTTGAAATACCCATTTTAGTTTTAGCCATACCAAAATCCAAATCATCAATTTTTTCATCGTGTTCATCGACATTGTTGATTCTTGAAAACCCTATTTCAGCTTTACCAGTATCAAGATCCAGTTTTTCATTTAATTCATTATCAGTAGACTCTATAACAACGCGTTTCCCTTTCTTATCGGTTTCAAATCCAACGCACGATAAACAACATTTACAACCTTTTAACTTGTGAAACAATGAATCTAACTTCTCAAGAACACCAAGATCCCCATTATCCAATTTCACATCTTTGAAACCTCCATGAGTCAACCATTGATCCAATTCTTTCAAATACTTCATATATATGAGCTTCAAAGATGCCACGTGTGCAACATCTAACCCACATTCATCAGCAACATATTCCCACAATTCATGTTTAGAAACCAATTCATAATCCCCAATTTTCCTCACAACCCAGAACAAAGTGAACAAATCAGCCTCCACGTCATCACTAACTTTAGGTGGAAAACCCCAAATTACATCTTTATTCACAGACACTTTTTTCAAGAAATATGATAGAATTTGATCAAACAAAGATCTTAATCTGTCATTACTTCCAAGATTAACATACAAATCAGTTTTCACAAAGAACTCATCATTTCTACAAGATTGAGGAACCTTAAACTTACTAACATCTGACTTATCTTTAAATTCAGCAAAATGAGCCATATTTACCGTCAAGATTCCTCCTTTTTTTTTTCTTTTTTAAATCTTTTTTCACGAACAAACACAAATTATGCAGAAATAGTACAAACCCTTAAGGAATTTTAGGCAAATCGGTAATCAAAATTGAATCTTGCATTGGTACAACATCTAACACAATATATTACACCTCATGAACTCTGTGAATGTAAAGATTTTACCTTCGTAAAACTTAAATTTTGCCAACAAAATCTGTTTTATTCCCTACAAAAGAGTCAACAAGAATTGGAAGTGAGATGAGTAGGTTATGTGAAATTAGGGGTCAGATCGATACAATTTGTGGGAAAATAATTTCTACATTAAATATGTAAAAAGAGGTAGACAAGTGCCAGAACAAGAAAAAGCCAGGTAAACATTCTTGAAAAATATCAAAATATAAAAAGAGGGATGAAATAAATCTGTCGACAAAACAATAAATTTGAGAATTGTTTTTCAAACAATAGGTTTAGGTAATTATAATTAGAAACACGGCATTTATGAAGATTTGTAAAGAGAAAAAGGAAAAGATAAAAGTTAAAAAAAAAAAAAAAAAAGTGAAATGGTGAAACTAACCTTGATCACGGAGAGTTATGTGATAAAAGAGGGATCTATGATTTTTTTCATTTTAGTAGAGGTTTGTGAATTGTAACGATGTGGGTGTGCCTATATAGCCCCACTTTTAAACCTTTAAAGTTTAAAAATCTAAATCTAAAAGGTAATCGTAACATTCGACATAATTTGATATAATTTGAGATGATAGTTTATGATCACTTCCTCCATTCCAAGTTTTTGAAGATTTTTATGTAAGGGTTTGGGACAAAACTAATAAGACTTGAAATGTTAGGGACGGAAGTTGTTAAGGGCCTGAAACTGCTAACCTTGCAAACATCAGAAAACCGTAGTTTACTCTATTTAAAATTTAAATTTGACTTTTCTTTTATTTGTATAATTACAAACTAGATTAAAGAAATTTTATATGTATAAAGTTTTTAATATATAATCTTATAACCGCAAACCATAATTAATAGTAATAGAAGTGTCCAACATTAATTTTGTTTTAAGTGTTCGCAACATGCTACATGTTAACTTAATATATATATATATAAAATGATTCATTGATAAGAATTTAATTGTTGATTATGTAACTTTATGTAAAACTCAGGTTTGAAACCTAAATATATTATAATGGACTTAGCGGGAGATAAAAATATAAGGAGTTACTAAGTCGCTTATGAGTCCATATTTATTAAAACCGAAAGTATAAATGTTATGTGGTTTTCGGGTCTTTTTACGAATATTTACCATGCATAAAACAATGCCTTCAAGGAAGTGGTGTAGCCGTTGAAGTAAGATAGTGACTACCTAGAGGTCTCAATTTTAAACACCACTAAGGGAGGTTTTTCATGAAAGTCATTGACTAGGTTGCTTGCGATCACGCTTTACCTATTTTTCTTAGTCACTCGACTGTCAGAGACCAGGAGTTTACCACAAAAGTGAGTTTTAGTGTTTAAGAAAAATGATATCACCTAAGACTATTCTCATTAGTGGCCAACCTGACTCAATAAAAAACTAATTTATTTCTCTTATACCTATACAACCCAACCTAAGATAACATTCTATTCTTATTACCAACCTAACCTAAATCAAGTTTCTATTAAATAAATATAACATAAGTTTGGGTTGCAACCAATTATTTTGTAACATGTGACATAAAAATCTATAAGCTTGGGTTGTAACTTAGGTTGTTGCACCAACCATGTTACCAACTTAGGTTGATGTTAATTTCTTTTTTCATTTTTTATTACTAATGTTTTTGTCTTATTGGTGACCAACCTAACTAAAGGTCACCAATAAAGTAGTCTAAACTAAGGGTAATTTAGTCTTGTAAATCTCTTTGTAATTTTTCATTAAATAAATTCTAGTTAATTATGCTTGTACTTTTAAGTTTTAATTTATTATACAGAAACTATTAAAAGTAGGAAAGGTTAGGAAAAGTTGGAACTACGAATAAACTTTTTGTGGTCAGAAATAAGTCTACTTTAAGGTCATATGGTTCTTCATTATTCAATTATTCATCGTATTAAATATACTAACGGTGGTGGGAGTGCCCCGTCGGGTAGTTTAAGATCGTGGCTGCATCATCGCTAGTTAAGCGGGTAGTGGGCGGGGGTAGGGTTAGCCGAGCCGGGTATAAAATTTCGAACGTTGGAAATTCAATCGCTGGCCCATTCAAACGTTATCATCAGACCGTTTGAATTTTATTTTATTAATTTAACCCACACTATAAATATAAATAAACCCTATAAATCAACAAAACTTATGTTTTTCTTTCGACCCCAACATAAAAAAAACTTATATTTAAAAGCGGAATGAGGCATACTTAGACGACCTAGTCAGGCTATGAAGGTGGCGAAGATTATAAACGAGGTTTATGCGTACATGTTATTGCACAATATGATAATAAAAGACGACGACTTTGCCATATCACCGGTCTACATAAGAATAATCCTGTAGAACCAGTGATTGAAGATAACGTGCTTGCAGAGTTGCAGAACCCGGCGTTACATTTAAACTTCAATTTGATCTTGTGGATCATGTCACGAGAAACATGACGGAAATGAACTCGACAAATAACCCATCTAATTAGATGTATTTTTTCGTATTTTTATGGTTTTTTTTCCTGTATTTTTATGTTTTTTATTTTTTTCGTATTTTTAATCTAAGTTTTTTATTTCAATTAATTGAAAATTTAATATTTTAATGTTTATTTTTATTCATTTGTATTTATATTTAAAACATAAAAAAAAAGTGGAGGGTAAGTTGTAGGTAACATTGCCACTTAGACCACACGGAGTCGTCTCGTAACTCCTCACTTTTCCCCACTTCCACGTCAGCGTCAGATTAGCTTTCCCCAGTTTTCTACACTTTTCTACATTTTGCGCGATGTTGTCCCACTTCTTCCCACTTTCCCAGCTTCCTCCATTTCCCCCTCCTTTTCTTCTCCCAACATTCGGTGATGTTCGGTTCGTACTCCCGCCCCATCCCGTCTCGAACCCCAGGGGGGAGTGGTATCCCAATCAGACCCGATCAAAAACTTTCTTTCACCGAGCCCACTCCGTACTCCTTATAAAAGTTACTTGAGAAGGTAGTTGAAACATTTTACATAACATAATTTGATAGGAAAATTTTAGATGATACTTTTATATACTAGATACTATAGAGGCACTCCCTCCATCCTAAGTACTATTAGAAGAGAGGTGTGTTGTATATCTTATGAACATTATATGATTTTCTTTAGCATTATTCATTTCGGTAAGAACTTAATATCTTATTTTAACTCTTGCGGAATTAAATTATATACTAAAACTTGGACCCGCGCTTCACAGCGGTTTTGCTAACTAATCTGATCATCATGGCCAACAAAATTGAATAGTAAACACCTGTCACATGAAATCAAAATCGTAGGCTAAGACCATGGGTTAGATTGTCAAGAACACAAAGAAAACCTCTTGTAAAAAGGTGAAATAAGAAAGCATTATATAAACTAAGCAAACTCGCCTATGTATCTCATTTGTTTATGAACCTGTCTAGTTGTCTATAACCTGTTGTAAGAAAACTACATAATTATCTATGATAAATGCGCTTCCTAAGATACATAACTCCTATAGCAAAAGTGTGTCGTGACAACTTCATTACAATTAAATTGCATTTGTGAGAATGATAATGTGAGGCCAAATTGTTACAAAAGCGGTGACATTTTTCCTAGAGAGTAATAGTTCTATTCTGTGGTGTGTGGTCACCTATTAAAGAGTAAATTTAGGTAATGTTTCTTCCTTGTGTCGCTTACGTTGGCACCTGCGAAAAGTTCAATCTATCATTTATTGGTAGTGCATATCATGCAAGAAAAAAGTAGTTCGCGCCCATGTTGACCAAAAAATTGTTTTTTTGTTGCCTAAATATGACTTGCTTCAAATGACTGAAGTAATTTATGTGGGTGTTGGACAATCAGCTTGAGGACCGGCTACCCATTTGATGTTAAACACAAATCAATCCAACGCTACAAAATCGTAACCATTAATTAAACCACGTAAATAGCATCCCTAATATAGTTATGAATAAAGGGATAACCATAGAAATCTCATTTATATAATTTCACATTAGCAAAAAGTTGTTAGATGGTTAAAGTTTGTGTAAAAGGATCAAATTTAGTAATTAAGTACCTCTTGTTTTGCAATGTCACACAACAAAGATATTCTCTTGAATTTCTTGTAATCTTACACCAGACTTTGACCTTTGAGTCTATGTCCGCCTCATCAGACCGCCCCACACCTAAATATTAGGGAATTTACGACACTGCACATGACTTTAACGGTTTATTAAACTTTTATCTTACAGCTTACCCTTTAAAACTGATAGATAAGTTATTCAAAATATTATCAATTCTAATCACAACAAATTTCATAACTTATGTCAATCAGTTGGTATATTAGAAGAAATGTAAAGCACCTAGCCTTATTCAAGTTAATATTCTTATAAATCTGGTTAATAACGATGTCTATCATTTAAATTAAGCATAGGGCAACTATAGTTTACCAAAATCTGTTTTCTCTGCATCAAAAAAATGTGTTTAGAAAATATGCATAACTATTTATGGAAATTGCATTAATGACTTCACATGAACGCCCCCAAACACCTTGATACAGGTTCACCGTCACACACCAGCACCTACAGACTCGGATGTTAGCAATTTTATCATGAATTTGGCTTTATGCAACTAAACACCCGTTGTACCTTTGTCAACAGTTTAAAAAAAGACCAATTAAATACATAAGCTGGAGAATCATATAAAATACCTTATTCCTTCATTAGAAAATAACATGAACAACTCAAGATTAACTAAATAAGATTTTTTTGCATTGGCTGTAAACGAATATATGATCATTGGAATATTGTGAACCCAAAAAATACATAAGCTGGAGAATCATATAAGATAGAATCAATACACATAATAACATCATTTGTATAAATTCACACCAAAATCAAAATAAAAAATTAGGGGATACGACATGAAATTAGTGCAATTTACACATCCATGTAACATAAGGTAGGATAACAGGATACAATTAACCGAAAATCCGATTGACAATCATAAAGAATTGGAGCTATCAGGAGCCATAACACCAGTCAAATACATTTAACCCAAAATCAAATTCACCATTATAAAAAACTTAGACGATGATTTGGAAATATGATTTACCTTGTTCTAGCAGAAAATCGCTGATCAACAAACCGCCATTATCGTCGATCTACAGGCCTAATAAAAAAGCAAATGAAAACAACTCTTCAGTGACTCGAGAAATAATCCAAGCCGAAGCAAACCCTTATGTAGAATTTTTACATAATATAATGCATAAGATACAACATGTTTATGCAATGATAATTTCCAAAAAAGCAATTACAGGCCTAATCATGATAATTACGTAACTTTCGACACAAATTTAATTTCAAGAGTGATGATCCATTTAGGGATGGGTTCAAAATTTTACATACAACAACAACCACCTACCCAGTGAAATCCCACTATAAGTAGGGTCTGGGGGAGGTGAGACAGAGACAGACCTTACCTTTATCTCAGAGAGATAAAGAGGCTGCTCCAAAGAGACCTCCGGCTAAATTTTACATACCTACGACTGAAATTCACGTTGACTAAAGTCACTAAACAACAACAGTCGTGAATTGTGATAACAAAAAAAACCAAATTGATGTTTTATTTGTAATACTAACAGAGTCTGAATAGTTTTCATTTGAATTCGACATACTGATTGAACCGAATCAGGAGAGATTAGCTTTAAAACTTCATAAATATATATATACATCTAAATTTCATATTAAAATAAATAAGCTTAAAATTAGTTATATATACATATGGTTTTAGCTTCTAATTATTTATAATGTTATTCAGCTATGAAATCAATAATGTCACAACTACTTTAAGCTGAACATGACAAAGGCTTAAATTTCCAAAAAAGCAATTACAGTAACAGCAAAGCATCCACAATAAGGAAGCTGAAAATGTAATATACCAAGAACATATGAGCAACATACCTCCTTACCAAAAACTCAAAAATCGTTGATCAAAACACATAAAGTTACCAAGCCAAAAAACCTAAAACATAAGTCAAAAGATTGACTCCAATTCAAGAATCTGCATAGGTAACTGTGTAATATCAAAGAGCCAACTGTAATATCAATCTAATAAAACTGCATTGGTGATGACGACGTATGTCCCGGTCCGGACTCTTCGGATCTAATAGTCCGGACCATAGCCCACAACGATCGAAACCAAACGACACACCTTAGTCCGGACTTAGAAGGTTACCACGTTCGGTCCGGACAAAAACCCCAACGACCGGAACTAACACTCCGGATATAAACATAAGCACGCATGCGTTCGGACCTTACGGAATCCGGAATCCGACAAAAGCGACCAAGCGACAGCAGACCAAGTGGCAACAGCCATTAGCGGTTTTTTACTATAAATGGCCAAACAACCAGAAATCC
>WOUH02000015.1:315843-327666 GCA_009936405.2 Stevia rebaudiana
TCAAAAAAACAAGATATACATGTAATGTATTCTCAAAACAACTAGATATACACATGTATTGTATTTTCAAAACAATATATATACATGTACTGTATTCTTAAAACAACTACATGTAAATGTACTGTATTCTCAAAACAACTAGATATACATGTATTGTATTCTCAAAACAACTAGATATAAATGTATTATATTATATATTTTTTCCTTTTCCGTATTAGATTAGTTTTTACTATATTCTTTTTTACTGTATTTTTTTAAGTTTAAAAAAAGTATCTCATAATGGTACTTAAATTAAAGAGAAAAAAATGTTCATTTTTATGGTACAATTTTTATAAAATAATGATATCTTATGAAAAAATTATGATTGTTAAAAAAATATGGGAAAAATTTAAAAAGTCAAACAAGTGTGTTTCCAAATTACCATTTTCCTTCTTTTTCCACATGCATTTGAAATCCCTTGAATCTTAACCATTTATTAAGCAAATGAAAGACCGAAATTTGTTTATATTGTTTTTAGGTAAAATAGTGTTTTTAGCGGATTCAACCTTTTAAAAAAAGAGCCACATTAACATAATACCTTATACCACGTAAACTTAATTAGTATTTAGTGAAATTTTTCATGCTCATAGGTTACCCTCAAATTTTTAGCCAATTACTTTTATGAAATTCTACTCTAGTAAATGATTTCAAATATGCCTAACACTATAATTTTTTGGCTTATTTGGTATTTTTTTTATGTTAAATTAGAATTGATTTAAATTTTAAAATAATTAAAATTTGTTACTATTTAAACATTTATCTTGTAAACTGCACTTTTCAGCTCACCTTAAACGGAATCCGTTTCTAATATTTAAAGTCTTAACAATTTTTGTCAATAACATTTCAAATCTTTACAATTTTTGTCCCTTTCAAGTCTTTACAATATGCTGATGATGGTATAGGGATGAAAATTGTTATAAAATGAAACATTAAAGACAAATACTTGTAAGAGTGGACTAAAACTGTTAACTCTTGCAAATCTTAAGGACGAAAACGGTGGTTTATATATTTTAAATTTAATTTGACTTTTCTTTTATTTGTATATTTGCCAATTAAATTTTAGTAATTTATATTTAAAAAGTTTCTGATGAATAAGCTTAATACCCCAAAACCACAATTTATAGATATACAAATGTCAAACATTAATTTGTTTTGAGTGAACGTAATAATTCAATATATGTATATATACATTAATTTAATAATAAAAATTTAAGCCCTGATTATGTAACCCGAATAATACAAACTTTAGGTACTGGCTTAGCTAATAGAAATGAACATAAGGAGTACCTATCTAATCCTGCTTATCGTTTAACAAAAAGTGCTGTTAAAAACAACTAATGACCAAATGGTCTAATGGTATGATGATTGTCTCTCATAAAAATGACGAGGGTTCAAATCTTTGCAAATGTAAGGTTTGATGATTTTTATGAAATAAATTTGCTGTTAAAAAAAAATATATAGTACAAAGAAATAATAAATAAATCAATAAATGCACGATTACTTCATTAGATAATCATTTATGTCGGTTGACTGGTAAAACAACTAATAAATTCAGAGTCTTGGTAGTTGCGATGAGCGGATTGTAATTTTCTAAAAGAAACAAGGCTAAAAGTGTCAATAAACAAAAAGGTAATGACGTGGCGATTGGCGAATACGGGCTGTAGATACAAAATCTAGTGTGCATATATATACACAGCGATAAGCCTAATTCTGTTCACATCTCAGCCTTTCGATTGTGCGATCCTTTGCTTTGATTTTCTGTCACTCATGATCAATTTTGGTATCAAAGTCGTCATACTTCGTCAAAGTTTGGATTAACGGAATTATCTCGATAGGTGTGTGTTGATTTTCCGGCAGGTATCTGAAACCCTACTTTTTCTGTGTTCATACATGTATGTGTTTGTTTACATGTGTTTTTGTTGTATTGTTGAAATTCGAATAGATTTGATGTTAGATCGGTGTAATTAATAGATCTGAAACGAAATTAATGGAAGTTGTTTGGTTTAAGTAACTGATTGTAGTATCGTTTCGAAGTGTTGGTAACTTGGTACGAACAGTTCTATTTGAAGAAAGATCGATGCGTATGCTTTAATCTGCTTTAATTCGGTGTTTATGAAAGTTTAATAAATGCTTTCTTCATGATTTTGTCGAGAATTACAAGTAGTTATTTTGGCTTGAGTTTATAACGCGTATGGTGAACCGCTGAACAGTGCCGGATTTTGGATTATATACTCCGAGAAGCAGTTGTCAGATTACAATTACTCGATCTATAATCACTGAATGCTATAATTGTGGAATTTAATCTCTTTGTGTGTTAGTTTAAAAGGTATTAACCAATGTTGAAACGGTTTACAACTTACAGCAAAACTTTGTGCAGCATCCTTTATTGACAAAATTTCATTTTTTTTTTTTGTAATTTTGCACAAGTTTAAGACTTTTAAGTGCATTTTTCTACACGTGTATTGACTGTAATCCTTTTCCTATAAGTTCAACGCTTTCCAGGCTGAATGCATTGACTGCCAAATCAACTTCTATAAATTTGATCTCATCTTAGGAAAACAATAATATCAACTTCAAGTATCAGACAGCGGGAATTTAAATTATCTAAAGCTATCTGTTATGACATTTTTTTTTTTTAAGTTATGGAACATTTTGAAGAATGCTATTTAATCTCAACTTGCAGATTGGCCTACCGAATTCTTTCAGTGTTTAAAATTCAGAAGGATATTCTATTCTGAACTATTAGTCGTTGATAATAAAGAGATAACTGCATCCTGCATAACTTGTGTTTTGGAACCTGTTTTGACTTTTACAAAAGTCTCAAAGGGTTGTAGAAATTCATAAAGGATTACTCACCATGGATTTAAAAGAGTTGAAAATTCATGTTTCTGAATCTGAAAAGGTGAACTAGTTTGGATGAAGGCTTGTTTATGTTGATACTTTTGACTAAAAGGGTTCACTTTTAAAATTTTCATTATTATTCTGTTTCTTTAAACTGCAGATGGAAGCCTCTGTTCTCGGATGTCGCGTTAGTGAGAAAGCCGAACATTTACCAATCAAAAAAAGGAGATTTTTATTCATGAATTCATCGCCACCGCGTAACACCTCATCCTCAAATCAAACTGAAACTGTTGCAGCGTGCATCCAATCCTCCAGTCAGGATACTGATCCAAAACCAGATGCAAATTGCAAACTTGCTGCATCTTTAACAGTTACCGATTCGCATCAAAGTGATATTATTGATAATAAATTGGATGTACAAAAGCTCTTAAAGTTCAGTAAGAAAACTATTGAAAGAGAAGATATTAGTGTCAAATCGGTTGCTTCTGGTTCTGTAGAATTAAATGCAAAAAGTGTCAAGATGGAGAATACGCCTGCTAAAGAAACTGTTTTACATATACCAACTGTTCCTTCTAAAGAAGTTACATCTTCTTTAATGGACAAATCTACCCTTGATGAATCAGATTGTACCAAAACGAATCAAGTAACAAGTAATGAACAGAAGTCTGCTTCTTCAGATGACAGATTAAATTGGGATTTGAACACTATAATGGCATGGGAAGAACAACAAGAATGTGACCACAACATTAAGGAAAAAAAAGATGAAAACATTGGAAATAAAGTCTCACCTGTTAAGTTGAAAAGTTTGATTCCCAAAATTGAAAGATCAGAGCTGGAAGAATGTAAACCGGTTAGTAATGGTATCAAAGAATTGTTATCTTCTGTTAATAATAGCGCGCCTCTTGTTACGGTTAATAAAATAAAGTCGTTGTACAATCAACATGCTGATATTTCTACTCCTGAACCTGTTTCTAATGGCCTCACATTCGAGTCTCCGATGTGTAAAATTTCTTCAAAGATTGTGAATGTTACACCTGTGGGTACAGATTTTACGTTTATGCCCTCGGGTTTTGGTCATTGTATCGACAAACGTACATCTGAAGAAAAACTTGTTTCTTCTAAAATCGTTATGAATGATAAACTTAATTTATCACTTGTTACTACATCCTCTATTGAACATGGAGTTCGTCAAGATGGAAATACTTTTGATGAAGATGATAAAGGTAAGGTTAAAAAGGTAATTAATAGCAACGCGATTAGTATGGATAGTTTGATTAGCAGGGGTACTGAAAGATCGCAAAATGTAGTTTCATCTAAAGTTGTTGATTCGGGGAATTATGTTAATCATGATATGACAGCTGAACAAAAAACTGAAAATGAGAAATTGAATTTATCACTTGTTACTGCTGCTGTTACAGAAAATGTTGTTCCTCAAAGTGGAAGTATTTTTGATTATGAAGATGATAAATCCAAGGTTAAAAGAGTAATTTCTAACAAAGGTATTACTATTGAGAACCCACGTGATCCAGTTTCTTCAATGCATAATGTTGTGTGTTCTGATGTTATTAATAATAACAAAGAGGTTTGTGATAATGAAAATTTTCCAAGTGATATTCAAGCGGGAAGTGAGGTTGATAATAATTATATAGATGAAGTTTCGTTCGGTTATACTGAATCTCAAATTGAAGATGGTGAGTTTAGAGAATCAAGCATACAAACATGGGATCGAGAGATTGAACATGTTACAGAAAACAAGGGTACTTTTGGTAATTTTGAAAATGATTCGTTAAAGTCAACTGATGTCGGGTCACAAAAGGGAACCGATGAGATTTCTAGTGTATCGTTGCCTGAAAAACTTGACAACAGTGACCAAATATCGGGTTCTGAACCAAACGTGACCGAAAACTGTACAACTGAAGTTAATATGAAGGATGCTAGCCAATCAGATCAATGGAAAATTAACGTTTCAGGATCCGATCTTTTACCCGAAAATCACAGCTCAAGTAATGTTAATGTTAATAAAATAAAAGATTTAAGCGGTATAAAATCTTCATCTAGGATAACTGAAGATCTTGAAACAAAGTCTGAACATGAAGTTTCAAGATTCTATAGAAGAGAATCATCGACACGCGATACATTTGTTAACAGGAGTAGGTTTCGTATGCAAGGGAGGTAATGCAACTTACTATTGATTAATAAATTATCACGCGGTAGTTTAATTTTTTAGTTTAATAATTTGTAATTAATTGTGCAGTTCGAGTAATGGTGATGACTCGGTTTCCAGATCTGTTAGGGACTCGGGTGTAATAAGGTCCACTGTACGCGGTAAATACACGCGTGTTGGTGCCACGTGGGACCGATCCCCACCTTTTCCCGGTTCGTCATTCCGTCGTTCCTTACCAGACGATGTTGATAATTTGACATGTGTCGATCCGGGTGTAACCCGTGGATCGTTAAGAACCAGACTGATGTTGAATTCTGAAGAAGATGAGTTTCGTGCACGTTTAGGGTTGAGACCGTTAGGTGACACGAGTCATAACCGGTTTGTAAATGTGGGTCGAGGAAGATCGTTGAGATATGGTTCGAGACATAATGATGTGGGCCTAGGCCCAGGGTCGGGATCGGGCCCGGGCCCCAGGGACCGATACTATGGACCGCCTGCAAATGATGAGCCATCAATGGAATATACACATTCTTTTCCCGCTAGACGTCGGTGTTTTTCTCCCACACATCGCCATTCTGGTTCAACATCTCCTCCAAGATCCCGACTTCGTTCTCGTTCGCCAATTGGAGACGCGTTTAGAACCCGTAGTAGATCTCCAAACTTAAGATCTGATATTAGAACGCGTAGGGAATCTGGTTACCGACACGGGTTTGAATCGGATCATGTTGGTGGATATAATTTGGAACAATCTAGAAACAATAACTCCCCTCCTAGTTCAAGATTTTTGAAATACAAACAAAGATCGTTACTTTTTGATAGGAGATCGCCTCCGAGTGGCGAAAGACTTAGCTTCTATGAATCTTCAAGAAAAACGAAACCAATCGAAAACTATAGATCCTCGCGGTTTTCTGAGCTTCATGGAAGCGGGATAGATGGTGATGTAATGGATCACGGGTATAGACGTGGCGGGTTTGTTAGGCCGTATGAAATGGGCCCGCCTGTTAAACATATTCAATATGAGGAAGACGGTTACGGTCCTCCCGTTTATGAGTCCCGTGATAATGAAGCTTTGGAATTCCGCGGGCGGGTCAACCCGAAACCTTATGTTAATGGAACCGATGCTAGGTTTCGTGACCTCCCGAGGAGGCCTAGAGAAGACAGAGACAAATGGTAACAAGTGACATGACAACCCGGGCGGGTGGGCAGGCGGGCGGGTGGGTTTAAAACCGGGTAGGATTTTAACCGAAAACTATTCAAGATTTAGTTTATACAAAACCACTACTTGGAGAGAATGGGAAATCACTAATATGCATGCATATGATGATGCTTTGTACATGTTAAATAAACTTTTATGTTGTCTACGGATTTTCGTGTTGGGACCGGACGAACTGTGAATGTTCGTTAAGGTTTGATTTTGAGGACCATCCATGATGAACGAGGTTTGATTTTGAGGACCATCCATGATGAACGAACGAACGAAAGCCGACGAATGTTCATATGATGTGGTGATCATTTAGATGAAACTAGATTGGTAATGTATCGGTTGGTACATCCGTACATGAACCGGAAGTTACAACAGTTAAGAGTTTGGACACATTGTGGCCCAAATCATGAGAGGGGTTGGTTTGTCTCATTTGTCAATTTCCATGGACTAAAGATGAACTGATTGTACGTTTATTATATTTACTATGAAAAAGTTTGGAACATGCTTCATTTTCTTCATACTATAAAGTTAACTAGTGAAATCCACTTGTGAGTTTCGGTGGTCTTCTATATATACACACGAAACTGGAAAATCATTTAAGAGTAAAATCAGATTTAGTTACATAAAAGTTGTTTAAGCTCATACATAATGCTCCGAGTTATAAAATTACGTTATTGCGTTTATTAGTACTTGGACGAAAGGAAAAACAATGTTATAAAGTTTTTACGTATTTATTAGATAGTCTCAGATGCTGAATATAATAGGTTGTCTTTGAGATAGGTGTACGTGAGGTTGAGACATATGTTGATATGAAGGTTGCTATTGATGATCTTATAAACTTGGTACAATGTTGAAACTATTTATAGTATATACATTAAAGGATAAAGATGTAACAAAAATAATACATATGAAATTGTCTTTAATGTTACATTTGATATCTATGAATGGAAGCCGGAATCGAATGCTTCATTACGTTGTAATAAAATACATAATGTTTGGTTAATAGATAGAAATGAAATGTAACATTACATAAGAAATGCCGTTTTTTCTCTTTTACCGATTTTCATTTTCTTTCCATGAAAAAATGGCCCGGCCAATTATACGCTCATGATAGGACTCATTACCTTACCAATGATTCGACTCATGAACTAAACCAGTTTTACTTTGTTCTTGTTTCTCTCAGTTAAGAAAGCTTCCTACTCCCTTTTTTATATATTCAACAATGACACATCATTTCCATTTTCCAATGTAATTAAGGTACAAAAACTTGGCAGGAGACAAGCGAGTGTCTCGGTGTTTCCAAACGTCAAATACCTAAAATAACTATCCATGTTGTGCATTGTCTACACAACTGATTTCAAATTTTACTTATGGTGTGTATATATACACACAAATTTTACTTATGGTGTATTTATATACACATACATTTCCGTTAACATTTTTATTTTTCTTCTTTCGTGTTTGACCCATGACTTAAACCACAGCCTAAGCCTTGACTTGAACCATGACCCGACTCGTTTCTAAACCGTGACATGTACCATGAATCGACACATGAACCGATCCACGACCTGAATAATGAAACCGAGCCATGAGCTAAACCACAATCTGACCCATGAGTAGACCCATGGCCCACACATGACTCATACACGACAAGTGACCCAACTGATGACTTGAACCATGACCAGACTCACGACTCGACACATGATCCAAACAATGACAAAAACATGGCACGACCCATGAATTTATCTTTTCCCGTCTGCCAAACAAAAAAAGTAATGATTCATTTCATTATCGGTGTCAACCAAATATGACAATAGAATTGTAATGATCCATTTGTTTTCTTTTTCTATTTCATTCAATCTTCATTACATTACCTTATACCAAAGAAAGTATTAATTCTTTCTATGATAATAAATTCTAAATATCCTAATAAATATATCTTATTTTGTAACGTGTACATTTCTACATCTATTTTATAATATAAAAATCAACAATTAAAAGTGATTTGTACCTAACACCAAATGATGCTCCCAATTCAAACAAGATTCAAATACGACCAACGATGAAGTAATCTATAATAATTGATGGTTCCTCTTAGCAAATGGAAGTTTGCCACCAATACATATGGAAAATCCAAGTACCGCTTGCCGGACCCTAGTGAATGTCTTTTCTTTGGAGAAATATCCTATAATACAACTTGAAAATGTTAAAAGCATTTGTAACCTTGAAAGTAACATAATTATATATGTATAATTGTATGTGTGTGAGTTAGAACCAAGTAATAATTAAGAGCAAAAGAATTTTATGTAACAATCGAGAGAACCATATTAACATTGTACATGGCGATAGATGAGAAATATAAACAAACTTACCCCATTAAAACACTGGGTTGGGACGCAATGGCAAAGCTTAATAGGGGCAAAGGAGGCAACCGCCCTTCCTCGTTTTTTCGTTCGTAGCGTTAGTTGACAAGAATCCAAGAGTTATATGTTAATAGGCCCAATTCTAAAAAAATAAAATAGATTCATGCTTATGCTTTAATGGTGTCAATGAGTTGTGGACAAATCCAAAGAAAAAAAAAATAGACTCCACACCATATGTCATTCTCATCCATGTCATCGGCAATCTCCAAGCTGCAATGCACTAAATTGTGTTGTAATCAGTGTTGTAAAAATCGGCTTAGGTGGCCGCTAGACGCCTTGATTTTGGCCTAGGCGGCTGTCTAGGCGCTAGACGGGTCTAGGCGGGTCTAGGCTAGGGTTGTTATCCAGTCGAGCTGGGGTGGGCTCGTGCTCACAGATTTTCGATCCGATCCGGCTCGGCTCGTTTTTTTTTTCGAGCTGAAAAGTTGAGCTCATGCTCGACTCGCAAAGAAGTTCGAGCCACAAGCCAAGCTAGGAGCCAGCTTATTATTTTATATATATATTTTTTATGCATTAATACAAAAAATATACCAAAACCTTTAACAAATGATGCATACTTTTTAAGTTTGATTACTTATTTTTTATTACATATTTTGATTTATACATAAAAATCAATAATTTTTTTGTAATAAAATAGTGATTCCTATGAATTTTTTAAATAAAAATAAAAAAACGTAATTAAAAAAGTAATTGTATACATATAATGCTGTTATATTAATCTGTATATAAATTTATGTCATATTTGGTTTAAAAAATCGAGCCGAGCTACGAGCCGAGCCACGAGTTGAGCTCGAGCCGAGCTGGGGTGGGCTCGTGCCCGTGCTCACAAATTTTCGAGACGAGCCGGCTTGGCTCTTTTAGAAACAAGCTTTTTTCGAGCCGAGAATTTTTCGAGTGAGTTTCGAGCGAGTCGCGAGCCACGGCTTTTAGAACAGCCATATTCTAGGCGGCTAGAAATCGGTCAAAATCCTAAAAAATCAGTCAAAATTTGTTAAAAAGTCAAAATTTGTCAAATGTGGTTAAATTTTTTGTTAAAATCAATCAAAATAGGCTAAAGTCTATTAAAATTGGTCAAAATCTTCAAAGTATTTATAAAATATAATTATTTTTATTTATTTTATATAAATTATATATATATATATATATATTTATTAATATTTATGTATTTTTTTTGAAAAATTACATATAAAATTACAATCCGCTTAGTTCTGATTAATCTCGATTAATCCCGATGAATTCCTAGACGGTACCTCAACGCCTAGTTAGCGCCTTCTCCAACCTTGGCTGTAATTTGTCATCTAAACTTGGCAATTATCCCAAATAAACAACTAAGAGATAAGCATCATCCCCATTTCTCCATTCGCTACTAAAATCATAATATCTTATTTATCTTTATTTGGTTAAATTCAAGTTTTCATGAGGTTGTGACTTTTAAATATTTGATTGAATCTTTTTATATTGATGGTTTGGTGAATATTTGATTGAATCTTGATGCGTTGGTCAAATTTGAGTTTTAGTAGGTTTTTATATTTGTAAGGTTTCAATTTTGATTGAATTTTGATGATAATCCCAACTTCAACCTTTATTTTTATTAATAATCACAAATTTCAACCTTTAACTTTATTAAGTACACTAAACAACCTTCAATTAAAGGAGTATTATCATATATACCCTTATTAAACATCATAATAACAAATATACCCAACTCTAAACAAAAATAACATATTTCCCCAATTATGATAAGATACCCAAAATACCCTCTATCTCAAACTTTGATTTTACCCGGTTAATACTCACGTCAAAGGCAACTGAATCATCGTTCCTGCTTCTGCCACCATCCCGATTCTGCAGACGAACCCAGTGGCCAATCGATTAGGGTTCCGGCCGGCATCGCGATTCTGTCAACGAACCCACCATCGCGAGTCTGCTCATCGTTTCTTATTCATTCCAGGTTAGTCGATTTCTACTCTAGTTTTGTTATCATAGGGACGATTTATATTAGTTGCTTTCTACATCAGTAGGGACGATTTTTCTTGAGTTGAGGTTAATATTAGTCGATTTATACATCAGTAGGGACGATTTGTACATCAGTTTGGTCGATAATTAGGTTTATACTATGTTTGATTATACAATTCGATTTTTCTACATCAGTAGGGTCGAGATTCTAGCGAGCATCAAGTTTCTAGCGAGTCAAAGGTGTGTGCGTGCAGCAGCTCGAGATTCTAGCGAGCATCAAGTTTCAACAAGCAAAAAGGGACGGGGACGAGGACGCGAAAAAACTAACTGATTTTTACTATTGTAGTTGCTCAAAACTTTGGAAGTTATTTATCTTGGATATTTGAACATGTAACCTTGATTATCCGAATTTTTGCTTGTCGTGATTGTTTTTCTGAAATACTTTTTTATTTGAAAATTGAATGTCGGTATTGTAGTCGTTTAAAAGTTTAGCATTTGTATTCAGGGAAATATATTATTCATGTTTTGGAAGGGGAAATATGTAAATGAGGTCTTGTTAGGGGAAATATGTAATTAGATCTCCTACTAAACAAAAGGGTAAAATAGTCTTTAAATTGTTTAATTTTAATGAAATGGGTAAATTTGTAATTGATGTTGTTTAGTAAGGGGATATATGTAATTTAGGTTTATATTTGGGGAAATATGTAATTAACAACCTCAGGAAGGGTATATATGTTAATAGCCTTTAATTAAATTAGTTGATTCAAATCTCAACATTTAAACTAACTTCAGTTAGTTTTCCCTATTAATCATTACTAGAGGGTTGTTTTGTCAAAAGATAAACTTAGGGGGATTTTCGTGTTCAGCGCGACTTATAACTTCTTTTCACGTTTCGTGTTTCGTTCGGGCTCCGTTTCGCGCACGGCGTTTACCTACGTTCACGATTTTTTATTTTTTATCTGAACTCATTGGTTTCAACTCCTGGAGAGTTGTTGAGATATCGGATCTATGATACGTTCATGATTTTTCATTTTCTATTATCACACAGCATTTTGAACTTTATGCAGCTTTTGATCCTCTTGCAGATAAGGTTTAGTTTAATAAACTTTTTTAAGGGATTGTTATGAAATATGAATTCAAGAATATGGATGATCACCAATTTCAACATTTGCAACTCAATAGAGATCTCTTAGATT
>WOUH02000015.1:340807-351031 GCA_009936405.2 Stevia rebaudiana
ACACATGTGTGACTGATATTAAACCTGAATATTTTAATAACACATGTGTACTTTTCTCTCTCTTAATAATATATTCAGGTTTAATATCAGCCACACATGTGTTAATAATTAAATAACACATGTGGTCCATATTTGGTTGTTTTGTTAACTCTTTAAAGCTTGGTTCACATAATACACATCCCCTATATATATATACACAAATGATAATGTAATCATCTAACCTTAATTAGACCTTCTTGAAATAGAATTTCAATGACTTCTTTTAGTATGGGGAGCAACCCAGAATGATGCACGCCTATTCCACGCTTCAAGAGAGGAAGCATGTTGGACACCTGGCAAAACCAAATATCATAAACATTTAACCAAAAAATAATTTAGAAATTACACATATGGTCCCTGTGGTTTGTGAAAAGCAATAAATATGAGTAGTAAGGGTGTAAAGTACCATGTTTAGGTTTTATGCTTTCAATTTTGTAGCAAGTTTTAGTATTAAGGCTAAATTCATCAACTTTACTGTTAAATTAGAGTGAAATGACCATAATACCCATTGTTTTTCACCTTGTGACTTTGAGTCTTTGACTATTCAAAAGTCAAAGGATTTTTTGTCATATCATCCTAAGCTAATGGAAAAGTTAGCCTTAATACTCAAACTCGTTACAAACCTGAAATCATAAAACCCAAACTTTTTACTATGAAACTTAACTACCAAACATATTCGTTTCCACAAACCAAAAGGGCCATTTGTGTCATTAACTCAAAGATATATAAATAACTATAAGTACTATATTTGTAAATGTAGACATATGTGACAATTGTAATCCTACCTGTGGTAGCTTCCTATCATCATCTGATAACATGTCCATCGCACTCCAAAATATGGTTTCAATGTTCACTTTCTCATCATCATCATTAAGATCCATTTTTGCCATCTACATGATATTTAAGCTAAAAAATTGTAAATTTAATTAACAAAATAACCACAAATCCAAAGAAAAGAAAACGCTTACCTGCATTGCGAGAAATTCACATTCCCTTTTGCTAAAACTAAAGATAATAACAGGATCATATTGACGTTGAATAATCATTTTCACCATCTTAAATATGTCACTATCTTCACCAGCTCTACCATTAACCAACCCCTTTTGCCATTTTCCATTATCTTTTTTTTCATTAACGGGAACAAGGGCATTTAAGGCTTTTTGAAAACTATCCTCGCGAAATTTTCCCTTTTCATCAACCACCAAATATAAACCATCACCGCCAGTAGGAAAAAGATAATGTTGAAGTGGTGTAGGTCGATAATCTGTATACACAATATGACATGGTTGTTGATGAACCTGCATTAAACATTATCCTATTATTTTTTTATAATCAAGTGAGAATATTATTATTAGTGACAATCGCATAATTATTAAAATATGATAATTCTAGTCTCACCTTTGCAACCCAATCAGCAAACTCCTTTGCATTCGGTACTGTAGCAGATAAAAACACAAAACGCGCATTTTTTGGAGCCATAACAATGCTTTCTTCCCAAACCACCCCTCTTTCTCTATCGCGCATATAATGTACCTCATCAAAAATGATCCATGCGACCTCCCTTGTGAGCTCTGATCCTTTGTACTGCATAATTCGCCAGATTTCTGTGGTCATCACCTAAAAAACTTAAAATTTAGTTTATAAAAATAATATCAATGTATATAATGATTCACAGAGAGATAAGATAAACAACATTATTACCAAACAAGATGCATTGGGCTCAATTGTAACATCTCCAGTCATCAAACCAACATCAGAAAACTCTTCTTTAAACTCTCTATATTTTTGGTTACTTAGTGCCTTTATAGGAGATGTGTATATTACTCTTTGTTTATTTTTTAATGACATTGCAATTGCATATGATGCAACAACTGTTTTCCCAGCTGATGTATGTGCTGATACCTGTATAAATAAAGATTCATAATAAGCATCCACCATGGCTATTGTAACAAAATTTGACAAATTTAACTTTAAATTTGACAAATTTTACTTTAAATTTGACAAATTTTACTTTAGGTTTGAAAAGTTTTACTATAAGTTTTGCAGAATCAAATTGTAGCTCCTTTTTAACATCCAATTTGAAAAGGGCAACAACTAAACATTGTGAATTACTATAAAGACTAAAATTTCACAAGAACTGATTGTTCAGTAACTAAAATAACTGTTACCATGACAGATTCTCCAGCATTCAGACAATTAACTGCTTCGGACTGAAACGGGTCGAGAGTAAATGGAAATTTCTTAGCGGGCTTTGAATCTTCCTCGGAATTTGACCGGCGGGGAACAGGGACGTAGTTCTCCGGGTATGATACGTCATGAACACACGCAACTCCGGCGTCTACATCTTCGTTGGTTATAATTAATCTGTCGGAATTGTTGGTATCGTCTTTAGGTTGTTTGTGAGGTGGAGAGGTGTAATTCGAAGGAGCTTCATCCGCAGACTTTCGCTTGACTGATCCCATTGATGAAATTTGAAATATAATTGCAGAAGATGAAATTTTATGCACTGAATCAAGGGTTTGAAATTTGATCCGGGAAGAAAGAAGAAACCCTAGGTGATGATTAGATAGTGATTTGTATGTGTTTCAAATCAACCTAATGAAAACAGAAAAGGGCGGCGAAGGTTTATGTGCAGGTTTGGGTGTTCGTAGAATTGTAGGGATTGGATCCGATTAAAAAATCTGAAACGAGTTCGGGTCATGGGTGTAGTGGATTTTAGGTTATAGTTTTTGTATGAAAACAATTACAATTCGAAAACAAAACATAGAATGATGCAAATTAGGGACCAAAAAATATAGTCAAAATTACGAATATCATTATCATATATAGACAGAATCACGTATCATTCTTTATCTTAAAATAGCGTCAATATCAACTTTTGTATTAACATTTTGTTTCAGGTATCATCCTTTAACCTAACTTCCATTAACTCGTATCACATGCTAAACATGTGAGGGAAATTTAGGTATTAAAATTTGCTCTTTAGTATTTGATATTTTATCAAACAAAAAAAAGTTCACGTAAATAAACTCTCTCCCTCTTTGTCTTCTCAATTGCGCTCCAAAACTTGAAAAACCTAATGTCGTGTGATCTAGGAAAGAAAGAAGACCAGTCGTATGGATTTCATATTTGAGAAAATTGTGATGACTACGAAATCGAGGATGTATATGGTATTACTCGATTCTATTGTTCTTCAATCTTGATCAATGTTGCATATTTAGTTAATTATTGAGATAAAATAACAAATACACACATACGACATGTATATTGTGTTACGCAAAGGGATTCTTTGAACGGCCAAAGAGTATGAACATTTTATACGAACTTGTATCTGTATATAAACAAAAAAAATTGATTTTGACGCAATGTATTCCAGTATAGACTTTTTCAATATTCCACTAGCTTTGACTTTTCAGATTAAAGTTTTTGTAAAATTTACATTTTGCCAAAGATTTTGGTTGTTACGTAAACTTGTTGATATAATGATTATTTTTTACATTATCATCACATTCTTACGCAAACTCAGGGGCGGTTCTATGAAGGGGGTAGGGGTCTCCCGGGAGACCGCTGAAGTTTTCGCACGCAGTGGAATTTTTTTTTTTATTTTTATGTTCTGTATAGCTGGAGACCGCAAAATGAAAATTTGGAGACCCCTACTGTGTTTTTTTGAACCAAATATATTAACAAATGCATCAGTTACAAAAAAGAAAGAACGTAAAAAACCGCCTCTCGCGAACCCGGGTTTTCGAAGCTGCATTCGTGTCCGCAGGTCGTGCGAGCGACACGTTGGTTTAAACAAATTTGGATCCGAAACCCGTTTTAAACAAATTTGGATCCGAAACCCGTTTAAACAAAGTTATGAATTCTTTTGGGACAAGGTAAAACCCGCAATTAAGTGTTTTTATATATGGTCGTCTCACGTACGAAAATTGGGACGGTTCAAGGTATTAGGTACTTTTTAACCTAATTTATTAGTTTTTTTATTAATTGCGAAATTTTTTTTTTTAACTTGAATATACGAGATAAATATTTTTTTTGAAAAGAGGAGACCCCTTGCCCGGATGTCTAGATCAGCCACTGCATGATTAACTATGAAGTTTTTCTTCATTCACTACCATTAAGCATAAAACGCATTAGTGAAATTTGAAGCGAGACATTTTTTATGAACCAAGAATCTCTACTATCCACAACCAACGTGAGATTCACCTACAATGTTGTAAATACTTTACCTACACATAATGAAAACTTATCATATGTGTTGGTAATTAAGCCCTTATTAACTGTGAATTTTGTGGAAAAAATTCCCACCAAAGTAAAGTGTTGCTAAAACGTATTATCAACACATATTAAGTGTTAATTCTTATGAAAAAAATTCATCAATCATTACCCACATTTATTCAAACATGTGTAGGTATTTACACACTTCAAACTTACACCTCTTTACTCAATCGGTCAATCCACTTGATCTGATTCATCATCAATTTGACAAAAAACTGGAGTTCATAGTTTAATATTTTTAATTTGGCAACACCATCTACCTTCAATTGATATGCTATTGCTTGGTTGCAATTGCAATTTCCATGATGATGAACAAATCAATTAAATTGTGCCAAAATTAGAAATCAAGTCGAAACAAATGCATAATCACCTCTCAATTATCAACCATTCAAATCAACTAATCAAGCTTAATCCACTCTTTTTCCTCCTAATCATCCCTTCAATCTCTTACCAAAAATTCTATCTTTTCCGGCAACACACACAACAATGCCGCCAACGGACAATCAAGGATCCTTCCTCAACCGGATCAGCATCAGGCGAAACCAAGTCGCTTACGAACACGAAATCGAAGACCTCGAACAATTCCAAAAACACGTCGCCGACCGTCTCTCCGAACTCATCCACCCACCCGAAGACGCACCCGCCGGCGACCCGCCGGAGACAGTATTATCCATCGCCTGGTTTCGGAAACTCCTTGACATATATCTCTGCTGCGAAGCCGAATTCAAGGCGGTTGTGATCATGGGTCGAGATGCAAACAGCTTCATGAAATCGCCACTCGATCGTTTGATCCCGGAGCATCTTGATCGGACGATGAAAGCTTTGGATATCTGCAATGCGATTACTCAAGGAATCGATTTACTTCAACACTGGCGGAAACTCGCTCAAATCGCAGTCGATTCGTTGCAGCAAAAACCCATCGGAGAAGGTAACGTTAAACGTGCAAAAAAAGCGTTGAACACTTTATTATCATCGATCACAATTGACGATAAAGAAAACCACCATCACTCCGGCAAATCGACCCCTGCTCCGGCGGCGTCTAATAACCATGGAACGATCGGAAATTTTAAATCGTTATTGTATCCTTTCGCGAGATCATGGTCAGCCGCAAAGCAAATTCAAGCAATGTCGTCAAATCTTGTAACCCCACGCGGCGGAGAGCCGACGGGATTGGTGGTTACGGTGTATCTAATGAGCTCTGTTTTGGTGTTCGTGATGTGGGCGATGGTGGCAGCGATTCCGTGTCAAGAACGAGCTGGACTCGGAGCTCATTTGCAGTTATCGAAGCAGTTTTCATGGGCTCAACCGATGATCGGATTGCAGGAAAAAATTGGGGAAGAATGGAAGAAGAAAGAGAAGAAGGGAAGAAGTGGGTTGTTGGTGGAGACGCAGAGATTGGAGAAATTGGGGCAGAATTTGGTGGAATTTGCAGATGGGTTTGTGTTTCCGGTGGAGGGGGAGAAGGCGGAGGAGGTGGCGGAGATGGTGGTGGAGATGGCGGAGATATGCCGGAGAATGGAGGAGGGATTGGTGGCGTTGGATTTGCAGGTGAGGGAGGTGTTTAGTCGGATTGTGAGAGGTAGATCGGAGACGCTTGATGTTCTAGATCAAGTGAACAAGATGACAACACCGGTTCCGTATTAGATGATTATGAATTATGCATGCGGTTGATTTAATTTAAATGGTATACGAGTATTTATTTGTTTTGTTTTTACATTTTATTTAAAATTACTTAAATTAAACTTCGGCTCATATAAAGCCTAACAGGAAAGTAGAAAATCAGCACAAGTATAGCCAAGTGCACCACTAACCCAACCTACTATCTAATTATACAAATCAACAATGATAGCAAATAAAAATTTGTTACATGCTATCGACTATCTCGATGACCTTGGAATATCGTATGTAACATGACACACGTTAACATGCGAATTAATCATAATAAATTTAATTAAACATATTTAAAAGTTCGCTACGGAAAGACTTTTCAATACATGCACGACTTGAAATGGTTATTGACTTTCTCTGTTATATATGCTGTTATTTTTACATGCACGACTTGAAAGGGTCATTGTTACATTATTTTCTTGAATAAGAACCATTTTTGTGTTAAACTTAATAAAAAAAACATTATGAACATATAAAGCACAAGACGAGAAATATCGTTTTAACTCGTTTGTTTCATCTTTGACTCATTTTTATTTACACGTTAGTATTGGGTTATATTTAACACCACATGTATCGTACCTTCAGTACACCGACATAGTCAAATTCGGCCTACACTGCCACTACCGTTAGTTAGGGTAGTTAAAATTATAATTCTGTTAATTAGTTAATTTCCGTTTATTTATTTGTAGAAATACATGGGTATAAAGTCTAAAAATAGCCTTTGTAATCCATCATTTGTGTGTAATGAAAGTGTAATTTGTGTAATCTACTTCGATCCAACAAATCCCAACAAATTGTACCATACATTATCATACACTCACGGAACACGCACCACGAACCACATACCATAATGTCGTTTTCCCATAATCACTACATTTTTTTATCATTTCCTGAAGAACCACATGACCACTTGCTCTCTAGGATCATTTCCAACCAAAAATTTAATGAAAGAAAATGTAAAAAGGTGTTACAAAACATGTAAAAGTTAGATAATAAATTATATATATAGTAACATGCTCCACGTTATAAGAGCAGCTTGTGCTAATTTATACAACTTTCGGTTGTATTTAAGGAAGAAAATTGTGTACATGACCACTTGCTCTCTGATTCCGATTTTCAAAACAATAATTTACTTGCCAAAATACTATCTTAGACCATGAAAAACCATTCAATCAAAACCTGAATTGAAAACCACAGCGTACTCAGTTGTACTCCAAGCTTAGACAGTTGTACTATCTTCAACAATGAACACGTTACCTGGTTGACTCAGTTTTTTTAACAATTATATATGGGATAAAACGAATCATGGGTTCATAGAATTAGCTGGCATTGTTACTCAACCACCTATCAAAATCACCAAACAAAATATATAAAATTCAAGATCTTGTACGGTATACACCAAATCTTGGGCTATATATATTACCCAAAAAAACCAGCTCAAGATCAAATTCTTATCCAATCTTCTTCATTAGATTCAAGTTTTTGATTATACTTCTTCAAGATTTTTAAATATGAAAAACAAACTCAGAGCAAGTTTCACAAATCGAAGGCTGATACCAAAGAGAGGTCAGATCATGGTGAGGATTATCGCAACAACTTATCACTCTATGGTGTCCGTGTTCTTAAAGCTGCCACACAGACACCACCACAAGTCTGTCACTTTTCCAGTGGCAGACCGTACTTGAGTGCATTCATGATGATCAAAAGTAATTGATTTGTTTGATGCATCTCGATAAGCAAATTGGTGTTCTTGATAAGGAATGTAGTTATAGTTTCTACTTTCTAGCTTTTTTTTTCTAGTTGAAGCTTTGCTTTAGTGTTCTTGAATGTTAATATGCTACTAAGTATTTGATAAGGAGAGCTTTTTCCGGAGCACTGATCATTAATAATGCAATCAACAATTATAACAACAGTACACAAACGACATATTCGCCGGAGTCGTATCAAATCTATTGCAATAACTTTGTTGTTAATCTGTTTGTGACGATAATCAGTTGTTACAATGACTTTCAGATCAAACGATTTTAGTGGTTCACTCCAAAACGTTGATTGAATAGAACTCAAATATTGATTTGAAGAACAAGTGTGAATTTTGATTGAGATTTCGTATGAACTAGGAGAAGATGTTGATGATATGATCTTCGATCATATACAATTCGCAGGGAAACTGCCCTAGAACAGTTACAATTTTGATTTTGTCACAAATGGTCCTTTAACTTTGCAATTGTTTCAACTGTTTCACAAAATGGTCCTTTAACCACCCTAGCCAGAGGCTCTGCCCCTTGGAACCCGCTACTGGGGGCTGCAACCCCTGAACCTTTGCACTAGACACAGTAGACTCAAACAACCGTGCACCCCACACCCGACTAATTTAATAACTATCGTGTCTTATTCGACAACCTAAGTTAATTCCAATTACACCAAAATATCCAACAGTCCTCCCTATTTTGGTATAATCCTTAATTAGCTTAAACAGAATCACTACAAAACAAGCAAAATACATAAATGAAATGTCGTGACGATTGAATTTCATCGTAGTATATTACACATTCCAAATATTCAATACATAAAGGTGTCACCAAGGATTAAACCCTATGTATTCAATTGAATACTCGATAATATACACACTTGTTTACACACTTATATGTTTTTACTCGACACTATTTTTACTAGCTTGTGTCCTTACTCATTCATAAACATATCAAAGCCAATTTCCAGCTTTTTGAAGATAGGTAGTTCTTTTAGTCTTGCACCATCAATGCAATTTTTTAAAAGAACTATTAAGAATTTATTATTTAACCTCCTTAACTTATAGGTCTGAACACATACCATGGGATGAATCTTCTATGTAATCCAATCTCTAGATGCTAAGCTTTCCATATTGAATTCAGCACCTAACGTTGTATTAGGTGGGAATTGGGTGTCTTAATTTGATAGACTTATATGGACTTTAATCTCATCCTCATAGCTGATTTATTCACAAAACTTTCACCTAGCCCTTTGGTTAAATGATCATCTAAATTATGTTGAGTTCTCACAAACTTAAATGATATCAGTCCATTCATAATGAGATCACAGATCATGCTATGTCTAACACTAAGTGTCTAGACTTCCCATTATATATTTGACTATAAGCTTTAGCTAATGTAGAATTATAACAACTGGCCGTTTTCCGGCAGTCAACCTACTGATTTTCGATCATTAACTATACGTATTCCGGCGATACGCCATCCGTAATGCGATGATTATATAGATTTTATATTATCACTGTATTCTATTCTCAATTTTGGTTCATTTGACTGTAATCAGAATTTCAATTTGAGCAATGGTTTGAAAGTTACGCGTAAAACCGTATAACGTTCTATACGCTCAAAGTCCCACCACCTCATTTGAAAGTGAAACCAATGGGGTTAGATGCGAAACGGAAAATAATGAACATAGGCGAAACAACGCACCAGGACACGTGTCACCTCGGGACCCATGCCGGGACCCATGTCAGCAGCACACGTGGAAGCATGTGGCGAAGCCACCTCATCGGCCAGCCCACGCGTGGCGCGCAAGGGGCCTCTCTTGGAGGCGCGTGGCGCGTGGCGTTTCTATAATTGCCTATATAAAGCTCACTTTGAGCTCCAGCCACCTGCACCCTCATCTCGATCTCTATACACATATACACTAAACCGAATTCGTGATCCATCAGTTGATTATCACACAGAAGATCGGTTCTGCTCGAATCTTTCAGCTCTAACCAGGAACCTATGGAAGTTATCGCTCTATCTTTCAAGACTCTCGGAGATCAAGCTCTAGGATTGTGGACTCTCTCTCTACTCTCCTACATCTTATTATCTATCTCCTCTACGGTTATATGTGAGTTCATAGCCCCTTTTGTCACTTACTTGTTTTATCAACTGCGGGGTGAGATTACATATACACATGCAACATTTTCATAAACACTTATATATATATAGGGTTATATATATACAGATAACAAATGTTATACCTTCATGGGGACATATATATGGCTATAGGTGCATATGAAGGGTATACCTTCATTGTGACAACTGGTCATTTTCCGACAGTTGACCGGCCAATTTCCGGCCATTGACCCCCTGAAAAACTCGTCATCACCTAATCATAACTCAATATCGTTATCAATAATGTAGTTCCATTATATTCATATCCGAATTTAGGTTCATTTGAGTATAATCAGAATTTCCATTTGAAAGACGGTTTAAAAGTTAC
>WOUH02000015.1:355655-380007 GCA_009936405.2 Stevia rebaudiana
TTCTCTTGGACAACGAGTGTAGTTAAGTTTCTTTAAAACCATGTCGAGTTTCTCATTCCACGCCCGAGGAGCTTGTCAAAGCCTGTAGAGCGCTTTGTTTAACTTATACACAAGTCTTTCATTTCCGGGTGCCTCAAAACCTTCCGGTTGTTTCACGTACACTTCCTCTTTCAACTCTCCGTTTAGGAAGGCCGATTTAACATCGAGCTGGAAAACCTTCCAGCCCCGACTAGATGCTAAAGCTAGGATGAGTCTCACCGTTTCAATACGAGCGACCGGAGCAAATACCTCGGTGAAGTCAATGCCATATTGTTGCACGTACCCTTTTGCAACCAATCTTGCCTTGATCACTTTCCCTTGAGCATCTCGTTTTATCTTGAACACCCACTTGAGTCCAATGGCTTTGTGACCATTAGGTAATTTTGTTAAATTCCACGTTTGATTTTGCTCAATTGATTCAAGTTCAGCTATCATGGCATCCTCCCAATTTTTGTCACCTTTGGCTTCTTGATAACATGAAGGTTCATCTTCTGATTGAGGATTTTCCAATTCTTGAAACATGACAAAATCATCAAAGTGCTTTGGAAAATTTGTGTCTCTCGTTGAGCGTCTCAGGTTTGCTTGGGATGTATCATTTTGTGGGCTAAGTTGATCAGGCCCACCACGTGAATCCAGTGGGCCGGTGTCTTCATCAGAAAGAGTTTTGACGAGCCTCTGAGTTATCTTCTTCGTTTTCTAATTGTGGGCCTGGACTATTTTGACTTTCGTGACCAGTAGGCTCAATAATATTTGTAGATTGCACTTCTTGATTAACTTGGATTTTAAAATTAATCCAATCATCTCCACTAGCAACTTTCATTTTTCCAGAAAAATTGGCCCACTCAAATGACCTTTCCTCTTCAAATACTACATCTCGACTGACCACAATTTTATTTTCTATTGGATCATACAACCGGTATGCTTTGTTGTGGTGTGTAGGGTGCCGAGAAAAACCGTTTTATACCGGTCTCGTCACAATAAGAGGTGAAAGCTTTGTTTAAAAACTCTCCACCACGATCGCTTCGGAAGGCTTTTATCTTCAAAGAGTTTTCCAATTCCACTTGTTGCTTATATTTTTTAAAAACACTTAATGCTTCATCTTTAGTTTTAAGTGTATAAATCCATGTGAACCTAGAATAGTCGTCCACAAATAAAATAAAATACCGACTACCGCCAAGAGTAGGTGGTGAAATAGGACCACATAGATCCGTGTGAACTAATTCAAGTGGTTTACTTGCCCGGAAAGTTGCTTCTTTTGGAAAAGGTTTTCGATGTTGCTTTCCGACCAAGCAAGAGTCACAAATTCTATTTTCATGAGATATCTTTGGCACGCCTTGCACCATGTTTAGTCTATCCATGGTTTTCATGGATTCAAAATTTGTGTGGCCAAGCCTAGCATGCCAAAGCCATTCTTGGTCACAAATAGTATTAAGTAAACATACCGGTTTGCCAACTTTAAGGGGTCGTTTTGTATAGACGATTACTGCTTCTTGGAATCTTCATCAAGAGTTGATCATTCTCATCATATAACCATAGATGACTTTCTGCTATCCAAGCTTTATACCCTTTTTCATCAAATTGCCCAAGACTTAGAATATTACTTCTAAGTGCCGGTATATAGTAAACTTCATGAACCACCTGTTGCTTTCCGCTTTTGCAATAAAAAATTATTGAACCCTTTCCTTTAATCCTTACCTTTGAACCATCCCCAAACTTCACTAAACCCGTGACTGATCGGTCTAATTCGGTGAAGTGTGATTCGTGCCCGGTCATATGATTAGATGCACCATTGTCAAGGTACCAAAGATCTACATCTTCCAACTTCGTTTGATATAATTGTGGATTCACCTTCTCTTCATTAAGAAGGATTTCATCAACTTCTTCAACAGTAGCCATCAACAATTCAGGACCTTTTCCTTCTATTTGGTTAAGATTAGCTTCTTCAACCGGCTCTTTGGTACACTCCCACGCGTAGTGACCAAAGTTGTCACAGTTATAACACCTCACGTCCCGTTTGTCATGTCCCTTTTGGTATTCGCGAGAGTGATTACCATCATTTTTCGAACTCTCACCTTGTTTGGTATCATTGTGGTTTGAACGGCCTTTTCCACGACCATTACCACGGCCACGACCCCTTCCCCGACCACGCGAGTATGAGCCGCAACCCCTACTGCTCGAGCCCTTAAAATCTTGACCATCTTTCTTGCTTTTAATTTCAGCCCTTGCAAACATCAAGCCTCCCGTTTCGGCGACTATTTCTTTACCCTTAATTCGCTCCTCGAACGCTTTTAGCCGACCTATGCAATCCTCAAAGGTCATAGTGTTTAGATCGGCCCATTGCTCAATAGTTGCAACGATAGCAATAAACCGATCGGGTACACTATCAAGGAGTTTTTTCACAAGTTCCACGTCCATCATGGTAAAACCTAAATTACCCAGCTTGTTCGCGAATTCGGACAATTTCCCGGCATAGTCTTCAATAGCTTCTTTTTCTCCCATCTTGAGTTGCTCAAACTCGCGTTTTAACGTGCACACGCGAGCTTGTTGCACTCTATCAGCCCCGATGTAACGGGTTTTGAGCGAGTCCCAAATCTCCTTCGCACTCGTGCTCGAAGCTACCTGCATCAAAACGTTCTCGGGAAGCGATTGGTACAAGATTGCCCGAGCAAACTTGTTCTTCTTCTCATCCGTAACAGCTCCAGTGACTACCTCCCATAACCCTTGTGCATCCAAAATTGACTGCATAAGAACCGTCCAGCAATTATAGTTTGTTTTGGTCAATTTCGGACACTGCAATGAGGTTGCACTCGGTTCTCGGGCGAGCGGAACGGCGTTAACAACAACTCCTTCTGCCATGGTTCAAAAGTGGCTAAGATCAGCACCGTGTTCTTTGTTTCTGATTCGGCAAATCAACCGTAGGTTATACGCCCCTACGGCTTTGCTTCGTTCGCGGTTAAACACCTCACGAATTGAATCCTTGGATCACGTAAGCTCTGATACCAATTGTTGGAAGAAACAATCGATATAAAACAAATAATAAAAAAAAACGATGAACACCGGTGCTTGTTGGGGGGACGAACCCAACGACGTCTTTTTCTTAATATTGATCAAACTCAATTATTGTTTACAGAATCTCGAATTATTGTATTCGTATATCTCTCTCTTAATCTTGAATGAAAACATTGACTCCATTTATATACATTAAATAACTTGTAGTGGAAGACTAAATCCTAAACTTTAGGAACCGACTAAGACTCCAACTGACCCAAACAAAGACTTATCAGAATAAACAAAAACTAACCGACTCCACAAATTGACAATGATTATGACTCTATCAACCAACACCTATTATGATTAAAGAGTGGATCAACTCCTTTTTGAGATTCCCAACCGAGAGGCTCTCATGTAAGGTAAGCAAGCCACGAGTATCAAATGCAAATATGAGTGGAATTTTGCACCACTGGGAGATGTGCGCCAAAGGCTCGTTGCCACCCAACACTCTGTAAGGATATGTGTTGATGATTCTTCCACCATATTGCATAGAGGGCATAATGTTGAACCAACGTTTAAGTTCTTTTTTGTAAGAGCATCTCTTGTTGGTATTATTCCTTCCAAGCAAAAACATTTGCTTTCGTGGGTACCCACTTATACCAATGAAAGATGAATCTCGTTTGAGCATCACTTACGATTGTTTTCCGATTCTTTAGTGTTTGACCGTAAAATACCCATCCTTTGATCCTAGTCACTGCCGGTGTCTAGAGAATTATTCAAGGTTAATTGTTAGAGTATATTAGTGCATTCAGTTAGTTAATCCGACTCCAGCCCTTCGCGCAAACCTCTCGACCATTGCCAAGTGAGGTGATAGAATCCGTCATTGACTTTAATACGATCTTGTACAAGGCATTGCTTATTTGTATCCAGCTTGAATAGCGCTAGAAAACGATCAAAAGGTCAGACCAAAACTTTAGCAAACTACCATTCCCCGATACCCCTTTAAACATGATTTTCAAGTTGATTCCTGGATTGCGAAACTTGATATCCAGCTTGGAGATAGTCTTCCACACACCTCCATAAACTTGTTTGCAAGGAACAACGCAACCAAGATTAGTGACATTATAAATACCACTGACCACTTTATGCCACAAACTGTTTGGTTCCCCTTTATAGCGCCACCGTCATTTTGCCAAAAGGCAAAGATTTCTATCTCGTAATGAACCAACACCACGACCTCCCTGATTTTTTGGTAGTTTGAATTTGTCCCACCCGACCCAATGGATTTTTCGTTTCTCAGTTGTTCCTACCCATATAAGTTTCTTCTGATTCTTTCCAGTTTTTATATCACCGTAATCGGGGCTGGGCTTTATAAAGTGAGAAAAATAGGCAGGAAGGTTGTTTAGGATTGCTTTTATAAATGTGAACCCCCCCCCCCCCCGGCGGGGCGGGCAATAGACAAGTGTTTGGCTTTCCACAACAATAAACGATACTGGAACACATCGACGATTGGTTGCCAATGTCTACTAAACAACCAACCCTAAGTATGTGAATGGCATTGAGCCGATTTGATAGTGTAGGGCATTAGCCATATTAACTATCAATTGATCTTCAACATTTAACCCGAAAATGCTACATTTACCATTACTCATTTGTAACCCGACACCATGTAAAATGCTCTCATTAATTTCCTAAGATTTGCAATGTTTGGAGCCGACCACTCACCTAATATTATTGCATCTTCAGCAAAAAAGAGGTGAGATAGCTCCGGCCCACCATTTGGAATGGTTATTCCACAAAAGACATCCATTGTAGTCGCTTTGTGAAACATACATGATACAACTGAAAGCTTCCATCAAAATGATGAAGAGGAATGGCGATAGTAGGTTGCCTTGCCTCAGTCCCCTCGAACACTGGAATTCTTGTGTTGGTGAGCTGTTTACCAACACCGAGGCTCGGGGTGACTCTAGGATTCCGCGGACCCATAGTATCAATTTCGGAGAGAAGTTCAATTGACTCAAGATGGAGTCAAGAAAGTCCCACGAAATCAAGTCAAATGGCTGTCAAAATCGATTTTAAAATGAAAGCTTTAGACTTCGATTCTCACAATTAACAACTATTTCATAACGATTTGTTCCATAATTACATACCAAAGCACATTAACAAATTAAAGAAAGCAAATACAAAAATCAAGAAAAAACTCGAATTTGAATCAGAATAATGAAATAATGCCTAAAATTTATATCTTTATAAATCAGAACAAACAAGACTTATAGCATCTGATGACAAACTGGATTTAGGGCATCAGGATTCAACTGTAAACTTTAATTCTATCATAAATACAATTACAACCAACAATGCAACTACAAAAGAACCAACCAAAGGATTTTGTTAACTGTTTTGCATATTAAATTATCTGGCTATTTATAAATGTACAAGTCTGTATAGCTGCAAGTACACATCAAGAAGCAAACGATTCACTCTATCATCCCTCACTGAAAACACACTACATAAGATAGTAACAACAATTCAACACTCAATAGTGAAGAATATTTACATTAATCTGCATCAAGATTCGATTATTTTTATAAAAAAAGACTCATTTAGGTGGTTCTGAAGATGAAGCAATTGAAGCTCTCGGATGCTTACATTCTTGCTCCGGTGCCAGATTCTCAGGGGCAGCTCTTTTTGGTCTCAACTGCAAAAGAAATTGACAATCAATCATGACATAAGGGTATTTTCGTCATTTTGCATCAGTTTGCAAAACAAAGAAACGAGTCTGTATACGTGTGTTTTAAATTGGTGCATGCGTCTATCGACATAGATACAGAAACCAGAGGAGGGTAAAGTTGTCTTTTTGAATTAGAGTATGTGTTTATGGACAAAACAATACATAAACCTGAGAAGGGCAATCTTGTCATTTTGAATTAGTGTATGTATATTGAGTTTTTGCAAGAATCTCACCTTCTCGTCATCACGCTGATAGAATTGCCGCAACAATATGTTTTTGGCTTCTGAAGATATTACTGCAAAAATGGGATTTAAATAAAATATAATATACATTTATTACTCATGAGTGAAACATGGTACTTTCATGAAGCATACAGTTTTCAATAAAAAATATCTTGTAGAGGTTGCAATTTTAATCCATTTATATATAATTGTGTTGATTTAGGTTATATATATTTCTAATGACTAAAAGTACATAAAAAGTTAGTAAAAATGAAAACAAGTCAAACGGTTTAAAAGTTGCCCGTAGCGTATTTAAATGCATAGAATCTCTAAATTGATGACTAATATTGTAATAGTATCATTTTTGTAATAATTTTTAATATATGAATGATT
This sequence comes from Stevia rebaudiana, assembly GCA_009936405.2. NCBI lineage: Eukaryota > Viridiplantae > Streptophyta > Magnoliopsida > Asterales > Asteraceae > Stevia > Stevia rebaudiana. Next base: position 362,031 of record WOUH02000015.1, read on the forward strand.
TAAAATTAGGGAAAAAAAGTATTTAATATGAAAATTAAGATTACCTTGGTCAGGCGGTGGAAGAGTTCTTTCATGAGTTGGATGATAAGTAATTGGTGTCTTCTTCTGAACAAAAAACAATAATAATAAATCTTGCTTTAGTAATTCCTTAAGAGAATCAAACAAACAAACATTAGCAATGAAGAAATAATAATTTATTTTATACAAACTTTGAACAAAAAAGATTCTTGCTTTAGTAATAACTTAAGAGAATCAAACAAACTAACATATGCAATGAAGAAAATAATAATTTATTTTATAATATTTTTGAACAAGATGATATGCAAATAACATCATGATGCAATTACTCATTTACTCTTTAACCTTTATCTAATGCACCACTCACAAATATTGTTGGATAAAAAGCCTTATTCATAATTTCATATTATAATTTATTAAGACAGTTGAAATTTGGAAAAAAATATCTTGAATTCTTTATGTCTTAACTGTTTTTCAATCTTTGAAAAATTTAATCTTGCACTAATGAAGCTCCATATAGAATTATAGATGAATAAGAGACATGGAAAGTTGACAACATAACCAGATGATACACATTAATACATGTATGGTAATTGTTATATATTGAAAGAAAGTAAACCAGGTTTAATATTAAAAAAAAAGATGTTCATTGACAACTCATAAGATCATAAGTTAATTACAAGAATACAAGATAATATGTACAGATTCAGCAAAATGTATCTGCAACCATGAGTTAGAAATTAGAAGGCGAATGCAATTTTTATAATCTCAGTACTAAAAAGTTCCTAAATTTTCATTACAATGGATTATGACCATGTGTATTACATAGATCATTAACCCTAAAATACTACTCAAAACAAAATCAATCTAATTTCCGATATTTACTTGATTGAATTCCTCAATAACTGCACATCAACACCTGAGAACCACCACGATTTTAAACAGGTAACTTTCAATTAAAAGATGGAAAAGAAAACCCTAATTAGTTTCCGCTAAACATTTCCAAAGTACAAACACGATTTCAAAAGTTACATCAAATCCAACACTATTTCCATGTGTGATTCTTTTTAACAATGATGGGTCGATTGATGATGAAGATCAAAAATGAAATCAATGAACCTACGTGTTGAATTACAAGAAAAAAGGTTGAAATTGTGATGAGCTTACCGAAGGAGCAGAAGGATCGTTGGGACGAAGTTGGGTGAAGTTGTGGGGGTCGAAAGAAGGCCAATTACCAACAATCGACGACCCCATTTAGACCGATTACAGTCTTCAGCCCCGATAATCGCAGATTCACAGTCTCACAGATCGGGATGAAGATTGCAGATGTTTGGAGATGGTTTCCACACACATACACACTTTGTTAAACACGTATGAACACGGTTGGCCTGTTAAGTCATGGGTCCATGACACGACTAAATTGGATGTGAATAATAATATTAATGGAACTCAATTCATGTTTGTATTTCCTTCATTGTATAATTTTTAAATGTGTTTTAACATTTTTTCCTAATTTCGAGAGATTTGATTATCAAGAAATATGAACTCATAGGATAAAAATCCTGGGTCCACCACTGCTTATCCTTAAGTATGGCTAGTTGTATTTTTTTAGTCAAATGAGAGATGAGATGATATGTTTCGTCTCATTTAGTTTTATGATTGTTTTCAGGTTGAACTGATTGATTATTATTTGTTGGTCGATAATAATGTTGTTTAATTTCATGGTTTATGTAAAAGTGTTGGTCTATTCCAGTTCATTTTGATTTTTTTGGTTATAAGTCCATTCCAAAATCCCAGTTCTCACATAGCAATTTAAAATCCTAATTCCTAGTATCTCACATTTTCAGTGCGTATAATCTATTAAACATATATCCTAGATTTTCAATTAATTATTTTTATGTTCCAGTCCTAGGCAAACTTAATGCTATTGTTAGTTAGTTAATAGTTACCCAATAGATACTCAACATGTTTTGAGACTCAAACAAATATTTTTAGTAAACTAACTAGGTGAATTGCGTTTGTTTTGAGACTCAACGTGTCTTGGTGAATCGCGTCTTTTTTCAAAAAACGGTTGAAACAAGGTTTCTAACACTTATAAATAGGTAACTTTGGTGACATTCGTAAACATCCTCACTTAAACACAAATCAATAAATCTTTTATTGTTGTATGATTATCGTATTTTTTATTTGATTTCAATTTTTGGTGTTTCAATCGATTCAATAAGTGCCATCGCTTTGTACCAAATTCACTTATACAATTTACAATACAGACATTTAACTTTCATCAAATACATATCAATTCCTCCTAAAGGCGTTAACAATTACTCATTTGCACTAGACTCGCCTAGTAAGCAAAACAATAAGTAGATTAGCATAGTATGCTAATCCAAATAAAGCTAGAGCATCTCATGTATCAAAGGGCTTTTTGTATGCGGTTTCACCTCAAACTTCTCAACACGAGGTAAGGGATTCTAAATCTCGTGATCATGTTGTTTCTTCTTGTTACGCTTTGAGAAGATTATGAAGATTTAGGTATCGTTAAATCCTTACACAGTTGACTGGTTAATAGACACCCAAATAACATAAATTTCAGGCCAAACACCCGGGTCGGGTTGCCGGATTTAGATTAATAACAATAGCAATGTCTATCAAACATATTGGTTAAATGTTAGAATTTGGTAAATTGTTTTGAGTTCATAAGTTTTAGGACAAAAATGCGACTCACTTCACCTATAATTACACATAAAAGCTTGTACTTTTAATGTATATCTAAATTTTTTTTTGTCAAAACTTGTTATTCGTTTTACAAGAAGAGACAAAAAAAGCGTTTTGAAGTAATAGCATGGCAGGTGCTATGTAACTTGTTTTTATGATTAAAACAACATAGCATAAGGTTAAGCCAAATAATTGAAAAATGATCAAATCCACATGAATTTTTAATATCACTAAAGAATAATATGAACTATGAAGTAACTCCTTACAAAGCTTTTGCTTACATACTTCCTGAGACAATTTAGTTCTTTCCTATAGAAGATAGGATAAAATTTTGTAAAATACTTCAGGTACATATATAATTCTAGTGAAGTTTAATAAGTACCGTGTGGAAACTGTAAACTATTGATTAACATCCTGATAGATTTCAGTTTATTATTAGAGCATTCACATTAATATCTCCTTCTATATCTTTATAATTTATCAAAAATCACTACATTTTCTCTCTTTTATTCAATTAAATAATAATATTTTTTATTTATTACCACTTTTTCTCTCTTATTTAATTAAATAATAGTTTTGTACCATTATTTGAACTTTTTTCTCTTTTCAATTTACTTTAATAAACAGTGTTTCTCTATATTTACTGGTTTCATCAGTATCTCTATATCTCTCTACTCACAACCATTTTCAACCAATCTTTATAATATAAATAATTCACTCACGTAATTTATAAAGACACTAATGTGAATGCTCTTAATAACATATTTTATGTTATAAAAAATAAGTTAAAACAATATGAAGACAACAAGGGTCAAACCCATGACCCTTCATTGCTATGACAAATTGGTTTACCGCTAAACTAGGAGAGCATTTGCACAAGGTCTCTTCTATAAATATATATGGGTTCACTCCAATTTTTAAATATTTTCAAAACTATTAGTTCCTATTAACATTTCGAAACACGATGGTTTCCAGTGAACCCGTTTCCAAGTACCTAGATCCTCCCCTGGGGTGAGCATATCACAGTCCTAACGCGTGAAACTCAAAAACCCGCAATTGATTAATTTCAAGGCTCGGGTTTCGGGTTCCATTTTCATCTAATTTTGGTTTTGGGTCGGTCCGGGCATTTCCTGTGAATTATCAGGGTACCCGCGAAACCCATGAAATATTATAGGCTTCTATCAGCCCAACCCAATTAATCAAAAATATGAACACATGAAATTATTGTCCAGCCCAATTCTCATTTCTGAACCTATTATACATTTATACATAGTATACACACATAAAGTCCAATCGTCAAACTTTGTCATCGACAAAGATGCAACTTGGGAGACCGATTGTCGATCTTCATCTCCTTCATTGATTCAGTCGATCTGCTTCAAATCTTTAATCCTTCAGTCCTTCAGTCGTCTTCATCATCACGTCATCAGTTCATCGATCGTCATCATCATCATTCATCATGTTCGTCTTCATCTTCACTTCATCCTTCATTCCTTATGCGTAAAAATTTTAAATTTTTGTGTGAATGAATATGATGCGTAAATCTTTCTCATGTTAGTTGCTATAAACATTTATTCTTAATATGTTATTTTGTAACATGATATCTTAGCTGCTGTAAATCGTCATCTCCTTCACTGTTGGCTGCTTTGAAATTGGAGGGAATGATTTATTTTTAGTTTAGTGACCTTGTAGATATGATAGAATTGGAATTCAGTTTCTATTCCTTGAGAATTGAGATGCCATGCTGGTAAAAACACGAACAAACGGTTCATGAGGTTGGGCAGCCCAAAAACCTTGCTGCTAAGGCCCAATCCACAATAACCAATGTTTTTAGATTCGGATTAGATCAAATAGGTCGGCTACCAATTAACTGGTTGGACCGGTCAAATTGATCGAACTAGTTTTAAGGAAAAGGATGGCCTCATAAATAATATAAAAAGATAATATTACCAAAAACTATAAAAATATTGGTAATGCAAAAACGATATTACAAAAACTTCAAAGGTTTATGTAATCCAAATACTTCAACTATTTAGTTTAGTACTAGCTAGCAAATACACACAAATGCTAGTTTAACACTAAACTACAAATACAATAAAACCAATGCTAAAGTTTTGCCTTAAGAATTACTAAAATCTGTTGATAAACTCGTACACCAACACAAATATTGATTAGCTCCAATGGATGTTATTCCTAGGTTACGTGTTCAAATCCTAGCGCAATATCTTCGTTTTAAAATTTCCAGTCACACATTTCCTAACTTCATTTACTTTCAAATGTTACATAAATCTATCCCACATCCACCGTATAATGAATTCATTAGCCCTTTGTTATCAATAAAACAAAGCTAACGAACCAAAATGCCTATAGTTGGTTGATTCGTTCTAAAGAGGTTCGACTTGATTACCCAGATGAACTCGAGTCATTGAAAACCGACTGGTCAAAATAACCATGGTTCATAGTGTGCAAAGCAGGCTGATGTAATAGGTGGTTCTTGGTCTAACCAGCCACAAAAACATTGCAGCAACTATTAAGACATGTTAACAGAAAAATAGAATACGACAGATACAACTATTTATACAGAAGATTTATTTATATAATTTGTTTTAAGCGTGAAACATAAGCAATACTTATCACAACATGTGTCGATATATGTCAAGCATGGAAGCGATTTTACTTAAAATTAAATCTTTTATTCCGACTAACACATATTCAAATCTACTCTTATACATTCACCAATGTGTACTGTAATCATTTTATTGATCGGTTTAGGATAGGAAATTGTTATGATTGAGAAGCTATAATCACTTTATTTTAGTAAATTACAAAATCTAACTAAAAAACTTTACAAAACGAGCACAATATGGGTTGGTGAAGTCAAATTATGTAAAGTTTATAAGTATTCAACCGTCTGTTAAACCCTCGCTTGAGCAGTCTCCATTGCAAGAGAAACGGATCGTCGGCCGGAAACAATTCCGGTTGAATTATGGCTGTTCCGGAGGCTCCTCTTCGTTTTGTCGGCGTTCCCAAGAATTCCGCCGCCTTTCGCCTCATGAAACAAATGGTTCGTTTACATTTTCCGGCACACCTTCACATCATAATCTCAAATCCAGTTGATTTGTAAACTCAAGTCTAATAATCTAGGTTTTAATAGACTCAAAAATATGTTTGATTGATTGATTACGATTATATGTTCTCTTGTAGGGTTGGGAAGAAGGAGAAGGTCTTGGCAAGGATAAACAGGGGATCAAAGGTTATGTTAGGGTTACGAATAAGCAAGATACTCTTGGTAAATGATCTACTGCTTAATTGTTTTCCGATATATCTACCATATGATGTTCTAATTTGTTTCATTTGGGAATCAATTAGTGTTGTTAGGGTTAAGATTGAATATAATACTTTTGGTGAATGATATATTGCATTATGAAACATTTGAATGATCTTGTGTAGTTCTGACTTTTGTTACATCTGAAAACGAGCTACTGTTCGGAAACGATATTGATAGCTATGGCAATCTTCTAGTTTATTTTCTGTAAAAACATGAAACATTGTACCGAATAGTAACTTATTTTTTAATCTTTAGGCTTTTGCAGTGGAAGTGTAAGATTAGTCGTCTGATTCATTCTTGTCAACCTCTTTCCCATATTAGATTCTATGTTTTGCTTTGAAGATTCATATTTAGAGTTTAGTTTAAATAAACAAGAAATGTTTGGACAAATGCTGTAGACTTACACCTGCTTAAAAGTTTAATCAACTAAAAGTTTGTTTTTTAACATAACACCTTTTTAACTGTAAGTTAGAAAGTATCAATTTGCATACTGTGTTAAATTAGTTCTGATGTTGTTGTTCATGAAACATAGACAAAGGGATTATTAATGCACTACTTATTGAGCGTATGTTAGATTTTGATATAATAAAGATAGATCTACGATCTGAAGTTCGTTATTATTCTGTTTATCATGATTAAAGAAAACATACAGGATAAAATTATCCGTTTTTAAGGTTCTTATCTATATGTTTTTAATTTAACTTAATTTCAAAACAGGCGTTGGTTTAGAGAAGCCAAACGCATGGGCATTTGATACTACACAGTTTGATAACATTCTCAAAAAATTGAAAGTGGTAAATTCTTTTTTTTTTTCTTTCTATATATAAGTGCAGCTTATTTAGTTATTTCTCATTTTTGTCATTGGTTTTATTATTAACTTCGTTTATATATAATTTAACAGCAAGCAGCAGAAATTAAAAATGACAAAGGTATGTTTAAGGTAACTAGTTTATAGTCTTTACACGAAATGATGACATGGCATTTATTAGTTTCTGATTATTATTTTCTTTTCTTGCTTAACTTCTTAAAGTTATCGGAGAAGATGATAACCAAGAAACAAACCCGCAAAAGGACAGTTGTCAAACAACCATCAAGGTTACACGTCCGCAAGGAAGGTCTGTATTTTTTTATTATCATAATATTTAATTATTAACACATGTTGATTTGTTCAAATATTATTTATTACCAGATACAAGAGAAAGGAGAGAGGAAAAGTTGTCAACGCGTATTCTTCTCAGGATATTAAAGGAATTCTTGTAAGTTTTCTTTCTTTTTGAGCTTAATTTGTTGATATTTTTTAGTTTATGCAATTATGCTTCCCAAATTTGGATATTATAGGGATGTTCAGTTTCTTGTGTTGCCTGTAGACCATTTTTAAGTTTATAAAAATTTTAATAACTTTTTAATAATATCGCATTTGTTAATAGCTTGTACGTTTCGACTGATATTTTTATTTCTAAATTTGATAAGTTATGAGTTATTGATGAAAAGTGAAAACATTGATTTAAAACATCATATGAACTAAGACAAAGCAGCATTAGTCTTTTTTTTTAAGTTGGTGGGAAATTTATAATCTAAATTAGCTATATCCTAAGGTCACAAATGATAGATAAGGAAAAGATTTATTTATGATTATATTTGTAGAGGGAGGATTAACTAAAAACAAGATTTTGCCTAAAATCAATAAAAACAATTAGAAAAATGACATTTGACAACTCTAACGAACTCCGATTGAACTCATTCAGGTGACGGTCGAACTGTCTCATCGAGCTCTAACATCTTAGCATTTAGGGTTTAGAAATTAGCTTTTAGGATTTACCTTAACGTTTAGTTTTAGGGTTTAGATTTAGCATTTTAGGAGTTTGTCTGAAAAAACAACATTTTTCATCGTCAGTCTTCTAATCATTGTGAAATCTTCTAATTTTTCATAACCTACGTTGAAGAAGCAAGTGATATCCTTTTTAACACTAATAACATAGTTTTAGAAATTATTAAATTATTATCATATAATTTGTTTTACATTAAAGAAGAAAATAAAAGTCGTTAACTCCACGCTTCTATCTGAATTCTGCTATGTTGCAAAGATAGAAAACTGGCAATATCTAAAATCTAAAATAAGTAATAAAGTAATAAGGTAATAATTAATATTATGTTAGCACTAATATTAGACCCAATAAAAATATATTTTCTATTGAGTTTTACTTCAAGATTATAATCCTCTTATAAAACTTTATTTAGCACTCAGTTGTGCCAAATTGAGTATTTGTGTAGTTTTGTGTCAAATTGAGTTTGAGTGTTTGTACAATTATAAAATTAAAATATATTGTACCACTTTCATGATATTCTGCAGGTAAAAAAGGTAGATGAAAATCCTGAGTCAGAAACAGAAGGTAAATTTTATCATTTCATGTTAAATATTTAGTTGTAATTTTACTCATACGCGTTCTTGCTATTAAAAAATTTACATTAATATACAGTGAAAGATGAAAAAGAAATTTCCCCCGATTGGTGGGGTAGCAAATTTGGATTTGTATCTGGAGGATTACTTGGATCTCAATCCAAAAGAAAGAATTTAATTAAAAATCAAACATGTAACAAGCGGACTGCGTTTCATGAGGATGATCAAGAAAATCTTTACAAACTTGTACAAGTATGCATTTTTTTTATATACCTTTTTTATTTACAAAATCCTGTTTATTTATTTATTTTATTATTCTTTATTTTTTTTAATATTATTATTAATATAATCATCATCATCATCATCATCATCATCATCATCATTATTATTATTATTATTATTATTATTATTATTATTATTATTATTATTATTAAAATTATTATTATTATTATTATTATTTTGCAGGATAAAGCAACTTCTGGAAAACAGGGACTTGGTATAAAAGATCGTCCAAAGAAAATAGCAGGGGTGCATTTTCAGGGTAAAAAAACGACATTCAGCGATAGTGAGAGGGAGGAATCTGAATCTGAAGATAATAATGAATCTGAATTAGAATCAGAATCAGAAAAACAGAATGAATCTAAGTTGAAGCTAAAGAAGCTGTGCAGAAAGCTTCTTTGTCAAGTCAGTTGTTAGACTCTTTATTAGTGATGTTTTATTTTTTGCTAATAATATTATTTTTTGTAGGAACTTGACAAATCATTGAAGCTTAAACAACTTGCATCTCTTGTTGATGAACATTATTCAATCTTTTCTAATTACTCATCAAAAAAGCGCGCTATTGCATTTTTGAAAAACAAGGTATGAATGGTGTGTTTTGTTGCTGAATGAGTTGATTCGGGTTATGTTTACAATTTACATGAACTAGTTAAATAAAAAATAAAAAGTTTTACTAATGGGATAAAGTTAACCGATTTTTTGTTGTTAACACTAATTATTTTAAAAAAATCATTAGTAATTAGTGTTTTTGTTGCAGCTCGAACGCAGTTCAAAGTTTATTGTAGATGGAAAGCGAGTCTGTTTATCGTCAAACTGAAATACGTTCGGATATCTTTTCTAAGTATTTATTAATTTGTTATTGATTATTATCAATTATCATAATTATAGCTATAATGCTATATTGTTAAAATAGTGTTTAAAGTTGATTAATATATGTGTTATACAAGATTGTAGAAGTTATATTTAGGAGGTTTTAAACATCTGAAACTTTTTCCAGACTTTATTAATTGTTTGACTTTGTGCACTCATTGGATCCAGCTTCATTTTTGGTATGTTTAATACTAAAAATACCGAAAGTTACGTGTTAAAGCGTAGTTTAAAAATCTGAAGTTAAAGAAGATCCATATCAATATATATGTATTAATGACTGAAGTAGGTCATTTGGATAATTTTTTCTACGTGTTTATGTTGTTGAAAAATAATAACATAAATTTACCCACCTTTACAATTTGGTTTCACTTTAAAGTGTTTTGAATTAGCTAAATGTTGGCCTATTTTTGTTGGTAATCAAAATTGTTTGAACTGTCGATTTCACCATGTTGATATAAAGTCAAGTCTGCTTGCTTTGTAATTTACTAACAACTAGGGTTCTCTTACCGTGCGTTGCGGCGTAGAAATCTTGTGCAGGTCACTTGAAGAAATCTCGAAATCTAGTTTACTAATAATAGGGAAATTAAACATTTTTTTGATACTAAAGAGTACATGTCAACCGTGTAAAATAGATGGTTTACATTATAACAATAAATTACTTTGACTTTAAGATTAGATCATATTATTACTGTTAGTTACAAAAGAGATATTTAAAAGAGTTAATATATCAACTAAACCAAATTTTGACTTATGTTTAAAAATTTAAAAATAAAATAACATGTTTTCACTCAATATTTATAATTCGAGTGTTTACTCTGACGTATCATCACCTCTACAAATTAGCCATGCGTAAATATTATATTCTAAATCTTTCAAATAAAACAAAATAAAAAGAAAAAAACCATACACACCTAAAGCCATAAAATCAACCTTTTTTTTTTGTTTTTTTATTGAACTATTGGTTTGTATGTCCACTTAAACACCCATGCTAGAAAATTAGGCACAAGCAAGTTGGTGGTCCATAAAATCCATGGTTTCACGCCAAATCAAAATATAAAATTTTCATTCCACCATCACCACCGTCTTCTTGACTAGCCCTTTTTCTTTTCTTTTATTTTTTTTAGTAGATAATGAAAATTAGATAAATCTACAATTTGATATAATCTGGTTATGACTTTATGAGCCTTAATTCGGATGCACTTTCTTGTACGTTAGTTTAGGATGTATTACTTGACTGGTTTGTTGGAATCATTCATAACTTGCCTCTCTTCTAAGTTTGGATAATATATTTTTAAGGGCTAATGCCTAAAACACGTTATAAAATTAAGATTTTTGACGTACTAGGTTCATCAACTACTTTCATGACGTTTTGTGAACTAACTATGATTACATTTTGAAAATTCTCAAAACCAATACAAGTTTGTAAGCGATTTGACAAAACTGTTTTAGGTAGAAACTAGAAAGTATATACGTTTTCTGTTTTAGGTAGAAGGTATGTACTACGTTTTGTTCTCCGGAGAAGTAAGTCGATCTCATTAATTGAGAAACGAAAAACATATGTTAAGTCTCTTATAGATGTGAGAAGCACAAATATTCTTTTAGCGTTCACATTTGATTTATTAAAAAATATATGAGTATGGTTTGTATAATTTAAAAAGTAGTTGAGAAGTGGAGGAGAGATCGAGTAAATGCTATTCTTCTGTAAATTTGAGATATTTGAAGAAGTTCCTATTTATTTTTTAATATTTTTTAAAAGACATTGTAAGTGAAAGATTAACTAATGATAAATATATAAAAAGAATTTATTTAATTAAAAAAAAATGATCTTTAATAAACTATAAGGATGATATATGATGAAAAGCTGATGTAAATGCTCTCAGACAATAACCAGACTATAATTTATTTACGAATTATAATGCTAAAAAGGAAGGATAAAGAAGTACTAATTTTCTTATATTTGAAAAAAAAAAGGAATCACTATGGTAATCTACAAAAGTTGATTTTATTAGACAATAATGGTAATGATTTAGACTTCCATAACGTATTTAATCCGATATATGCAAGTGGTGAGTAGGCATAGGATGGGGTCTAGGGCAACATGCAATAAGTAAAAAGTGTTTATTTGGAGTTTTATGTGGGAAGTTTAGTTTCATACCAACTCGACATTCAAAGCGAACTTCACACTTGAACTAGTTATTTAATATGAGATATTTCTTCAAGTTGTATTCGTATTTCCATCTTTAATGATTTTTTTTTTTCAAAAAGAGTTAACTCGAAAGGTATAAATGGATCTGCATAAACCCCAAACTTCTTTTTCTATAGGATGTCCGATGTTACAACTTTTTAGGTGGGCCTTTCCTTTGACAAAGTCATGTTATCAGTTTTCGATTAAGAATTTGTGTTAAGTTTTGACACGTTAACAAGTTAGTATTATATGATCCGAACACTGACACAATCCGTTAACTATTCATGTCAGAACAAATTCAAAATCCAAAAAATGTTTAACCCCTGTAACATGGATACAACCGTATAAACCGTTCATTAGTGGTTTGAAAACTATCTACTTATTTTCCAATATAGATTTAATATGAAACATGCATGATAAATATAGATAAAAGTGGAGTATATAACCTTAATTTAAAACCTCAAAGTTTTTTTCTAATGATTATGATGGATGATTAATTTTAGTGGTGTTTAAGAAGATATAAATGATTATTGAACTAGTGAAAAATTATTTTATATTAAATTATTTTTTATTGTTGTTGTTTTATAATTGCTACGATTAGTATTTGGTTGTTCCCAGCACAAGAGGTGGATCTAATAACATTGCATGAATAAAGTAAGAAAACACTAGTGAACACTAGAAAATAAAATATGTAAATGAACAAGCTAATGAAATAAATAAAGATAAAAATAGATCATTGTTATTTTATTGTTATTTTATTGTCTTGTTTGTTTATTACTAGTAATTAAATGAATAGTAAATTACACTTTACGGCCATGTCCTATACTTAAAAAAGCAACCTGAGCCTTATCACGAGTAATTTGCAATGTGAGTCCCCATGAATTCTAGTTGCTGCAAATTGCATCCCTCTTACCACAATCGTTTCCGTTGACCATTTAAAAAGTTGTAAAAGCCAACTATAGCCCTCGAGTTTGCAACTTGCACCCCTGGGATTCATCTTTTCGATCCATTCTCCATAATTTTAAAACTACAGCTTTTCTCAACCAACAATGCCATTGCATCCATGTGTTCAATCTTTTCCACGTCCAATCAAGCACCAATGCTAACTAGAGATGCAAACCATATGCAATCAATCCCACTACAAACAAGTACAATCAGTTACACAATAAACACAAAATACATATGCAAACACAGAAGAAACCATATGCTAACTAGTGTTCTTTGGACCATCCAACTCTAATTAAACACAAGAATTGAAAGACAAAACACATATGCAAACCATCTAAGTGTAAACCATATGCAAACCATCAAAATATTATTAAACTTTCGTTTTTCAAAACATGAGTAAAACTAAGATGCAAAAGGGGTAAAACTGATCCCAAAAAATTCCCCAATTAGTTCCTTTTCGTGTGTAAATAAGATCTTTCAATTGCAAAAAAACCCCATTACATACATTTTTTTGACAAGATAATATTATAACTGAGCGTAGTCGCTACTTTAACATGACATTACCACTACATCCTATTCTAGCATATTTCTTCCACATTCCATCTGGAAATCAAAGGTGACGTTGTTCCAGAACTTGAAAACAATGCAAAACCAAATGGTGGGTGGTGGCACTGATAACATTCCGGCTACATTTTTTCCAGTAGCGTTGTTGTTAGCTAAGATCATGGAACGATCGAGTAAAACCAAAAAAACGAAAGAAATTGGGACAAAATCCTTACATGTTAAAGCTTCTGTGCTGATCGTCTCTTGCATACGCACCATGTTTCTCCATGAAGACACCTCATCTCCTGCAACGAAACTTCTATCTATGGGAGGATCCCTTCCTATTTCGTATTGGTGCTGGCAAAATTATGAGGAGGTGTGTATTCGGGGCTGAAGCTGAAAAGATTCTTAAGCATTGCCATGAGGGTCTAGTTGGTGGGCATTATGGAGCACCCAACATCACAAAGCGAGTGTTTGATTCAGGATTTTATTGGCCTGCCATCTTCAAGGACGCCCACGAGTATGTCTGAAAATGTGATGCTTGTCTGAGAAGCGGTAATATCTCGTCCAAGAATGAAATGCTTCAAAAACTGATTCAGGTTGTGGAAATATTTTACATTTGGAGCATTGATTTCATGGAGCCCTTCTCCAACTCCAAGGGAAATAAGTACATTCTCGTTGCGGTATATTATGTCTCTAAGTGGGTAGAAGCTCAAGCTCTACCTATTAATTATGCATGAGTTGTAGTTAAATTTCTCAAACACTTGTTCTCCAGATTTGGTACTCCCAAGACATTAATCAGTGGTAGAGGTGCCCATTTTTTGCAATTCTCAAATGGAAAAGGTCATGAAACGATATGGGGTAATTCTTCGTGTGTCAACAACCCATCATCCGCAAACTAGTGGGCAAGTGGAGAACACTAATTGAGGATTCAAGAGGATCCTTGAGAAAACAGTGGGCCATAACCGGAAGGAATGATCTGGCAAGTTAGATGACGCGCTTTGGGCTTTTCGAATTGTATATAAAACACCCTTCGGGACCACTCCCTTTAAGTTAATTAGAAAAACATGTCATCTGCCAATTGAGTTGGAACATAAAACGTATTAGGCATTAAGAACTGTCAACTTGGACTTGCCTAGTACGGCTAAACACTGGTTTATACAGATTAGTGAGTTGGAATAGATGAGAGACGAAGCATACATGAAGTCATGGGGATACAAGCTAAGAAAAAAAGAGTTACATTACAAGCACCTAAAGAATGTGAAAGAATTTAAATGTGGAGATATGGTACTCTTGTACAACTCTCGGTTGAAGTTATTCCTGGGAAAGTTGAAATCCCGATGGCATGGTCCATTTGTGGTGAAAGAGGTGTTCTCATATGGAACTGTGGAAATAGCATGCGAAGATGGGTGCCATGGAAAGTAAATGGTCACCGATTAAACCAGTATGTTGGGAATCGTGACGTTGATGTCGAGGTGATCAACCTCGATCCACCCGACAAGTGAGCAATGAGGTAGCTGGGTGAAAATCTCGGTTGTGTATTATGTATAATTGTCCATTTGTGAGTCTAAGAGTCAGTTTTTGCGTCGTTTTAGGTTTTGAGTAATTTTGTCATCAGTCAAAGTCGAATTGGTGCGAGATCGAGTACATTAGGAAGAGTACGCATGCACGGACAATGTCCCAAAATTTCACCAAATCCGAGCTCGCAAGTGGGAAATCCGAAGAGGAAAAGATATGCGAAATTCTAGATCATGTGCTCCAAATTCCAAAACTCATTGAGTTGGGAAGTCTATGCAGTTCGCGCGAACCTACATATAAACCTACGCCATGCGCGTAGGATATAACACGAGGAAATTCTCAAAATCATCATTCGCGCGGCACGCGCAAAAACCTGTTAGAACACTCACTTGGCACGGTTGGCTTTGGGAACCCATTTTTCAATTTTTTTGTGTGTGGATTGGTCTAGGTGGTTGATATTCAATCTCCATTTTTCTTCCACCTCACCAGATCCACACTCTTCACACTTTGGTTCCAGTTTCAAGTCTTGTTTAGTTGCATAATGGTTATTTTTTGTGATTATGACATGTGATTATTATTGTATATATTTATTTTTGTCATGTGTTGCTAATGGGTATTTGTTTAGTTCTTACATTGCATTTGGTTTTTATCTTAGAACTGCAAGGAACTAGTTATTGGATTGCGGTTTTGTGGAACGCTTTATCATTTTGAATTACGAGTCGCAAAATGTTACATTCAGACACGATATTACAAGGGGAGTTTGTTCCAATTTTTCATTTTCCTTTTTCTTTATTTTATTTTTGCTTTATTTTTGTATTTTCCATCTCTACATTGTGAGCAACGTAGATTTTAAGTGTGAGAATGAGAAACTATGTTTATTTTTCCTTTTTGAGTCGGATTTTATAAATAATTAGAGTCTTTTTATTTTAAATCCAAAACGATTTAAAAAATTATAAAATGTCCATGTTTTAGTCTAGTGCTTTGATGAGAAATGATGTGTATAATTAGGCTTTTGATTTCAGTTTTTTATATAGAAGTTATAACATTATGCATTTAATTTGTGATATGTGAATAGATCTAACCAAAAGATATAATTCCTTATGTTTGAATAAATAAACTTAAATGCCATATATTTTGTGGGTTTTCATCAGTTAAGTTCTTGATTTGAAACTACTTTATTAAAGTATGGGAAACCGCTGCAAACTTAAAATATTTATTATTTTTAATCAACTAATTTGGCACATTTGAAAAAGATGGTCGCCCGCTTAAAATCACCAGTCCACTGTTTGAGCTCAGCATAGTTAAAAAAAAAAGGGTTGCAGCTTATGTGTAATATTGACGAGTCACAACTTGGTTGAAACAATACTAAGTTAGGTTTGAAATAAAAAAAAATATGAAATGAAATGTAACTATATATAAATGAAAACTTCTCATACCTTCATCCATTCTATCTAAAAATTATGAATAATTTTAAATAATTTTGATTTTCTGCATGCTGTGGTATTTTTGAAATTGATGTTCCATACTTATTGATCCAGTTGGTACTAAATTGTCATGATTTTGGGTTTTGATTGTCGGTGGTTGGATTAAGAGGAGAAATATATTTGCAATCGCGATTAATGCATAATGATGTTTTGAAATGAAAAATCAATTTTAAGAAATCAATTGTTTCGTTATAATTCCAATGTATAAGTCTTTTTCAGGGACGAAAAAGAGTTAAGTGTGGGAATATTTGATGTGTTGTAAAACACATGGCATTCTATTACGTAAATAAAGTTTTTTATTTGTATAGTTTATATAAAGTTTTATACGATTCGTGTTTTACTTAATCTTTTCACATTTTTTTCAAATGTTCGTGATGAAAACGATGATTTGGGAGCACATTCGATAAAGAACGAGCATACAAGAGAAAAAGAGACGATCTTATTAAAAATAAAGAAGATTTCATGGAAAGCAAATCTACGGGGTACGTGCAAGGTCGAAAGAAAATCCGCGCAAGCCAGGAAAAGGCAGTAATTCGACCTCGACTATTTTGACCCAAGCGCTACACACGGGTATTCCATCAGCAGCTGCGCGGTACGCGTAGGTCCTAAAATCGACCAAAAACCCTAATCTTCAAAGTATAAATTGAATGGTCGAGCCAGGGTTTTAGAGTTCGATTCCTTATGCAACTATTGTTGATTTTGAACAAGCAAGTTACTGGTGCAATCAAGTTTGGAGCGTGAAGGATTTAGATTGGGTGGTTGGTTATTTAGATTGTTCAATTCATTAGTTGTGTTAATTCTAATTTGCAACTGAATATTACAATGAATTCGGTTCTGTTTTTTATGTTTAATGATAATACATTGATTATGCTTAGCTAATTGCATTAGTAGTTGCCTAGGAGATATTGATTGTATGATTTTGTGTTTGGACAACTATATAATTGATTGGTAGTACCTTGGGTAAAATCCAGGCTGTGTTTGAATATAAAGCATCATAATATAATGGTAATTGATAACTAAAACAGATCTAGGAGCTGTTTGTCTATGAATAGCTTTGATGGTGTGTTTGACTTGCTAGTTTAAATTGTGTTTTGCACTTTTGAGTAGACCGAGAGGGTGACCTTGGTTGATTAGTATTGTCCTTAGCAATTAAAGTATAGTTATGCATAGGTTTGGAGCCTACAATGCTAGACTTAGGCCAAGAGGAAAGTCGGGTATGGGAACCTAAGGTACAGGTAGGTTAGGCCGAGAGGAAACCAACCCTTATAGATATTGGATGGTAATATAAGTTGCTTGCTAGGTGTCTTTGTTCTAGTGGTCCAGGCCCAGAGGATAGCTCCACATTACTTACTTACTGTTATATCCAGGATATTAGGTGGCTATCTTAAGGATATACGATGGCTACCTGAAGGATCCTAATCACTAATATTTTATTCTTGTTATCATTTTAACTTATGTAAACGTATGTAATACTTGTAATGATTGTTATATATGTTTACTAATTCATTATTGAGAATTGTTCACAGGAATTATTGCCTATCTTATAGACAGGATATTTGAAGGATCCTTGATGGATTGTTACTGTGAATGATCCTTGAATTATTCACGTGTTGGCTATAGGGACGTGTGGATGAGTCAGCGAGAAGCTCCACTTCCTGGTAAACCGGATTGAAGACTTCTTTGAAAAAGAC
>WOUH02000015.1:380107-396469 GCA_009936405.2 Stevia rebaudiana
AAGCAGTTCATAATAAGCAATTCATGGCATTTCATATATTTCACTATTTGAGCAATTTACAAATATGAATAAAAGAAATACAATTACAAAAGTTAGTATTGGCAAGTATCATTCTTTTTCTAGATCTAACAGGATTATAGGCTGATATCGCCAAGAGAAGACGATAGTGAACTAAACCCTAAGATTTAGGTCACGTATCCATAAACTTTGGTGTCGAAAAACATATGAACTTCACTCTCTATGAGAGTTTTGGATGTACAAACTTGCACTTATTAATTTCATAAGAATTTTTTTTTTTTCATGAATTTTGGGGGTATGATGTTTCAATGAATATGATTGAGAAATTTCTTGGATGATGGTGGACTTGCTCTATCCTTAACTATGTCCCAATGATGTTGGGTAATCAACCTGTGTTAAGTGTCACCCTTCGAGCATACATGCGTAGTCTCCCCCTAACGATGATGTCATTGATCGCCTCATCCAAACGCTCCTTGGACTCACCCTAGTGATGGTGATAGTGGAGACTCCACAAAGACTCCGTCTCTCCGCTCGTGTAGGGTATTCATAGTATTTTGCCAATTCCAATGTCAACGTGTCCTTCAAAAAATGTGAAGTAGGAAACGCATTCCTCGTTGTTGCGTGATAAGGATGATAGCAGAGTAGTAGTCATATGTCTAGAACATGCAATGTTCGATTTCTAGATAAATGAGTGTTGCCGTAAGTGAGGATATTTATGTACTAGGTTTTCTTTTTGTCATGTGAAATATTTAGGAACTTTCAGTATGGCACCTCATGTTTAGTGTTCTATTTTTAAACCGCACTGGTCATTACTCAAGTATTTTAAGGGAAAACTTCACAGAAATATAACCAACTTTTAAGAGTGTTTTAATTAAGTCACTTATTCTTTATTTTGTTCTATTTTAATCATTTAACTTTTATGGGTGTTCTAATCCTAGACATTTAACCTACTAATCAGGTTATATTTAAAATAATTATTAAAAACATAAATAAAACAACTGAACTACAACGCATCAACGATTCATCTTCAAAGAGGCACAATGGCGACAATCAGACCTACCTAACGACCACCATCGATGACCACAGCGACCACCATCGGCGACGACCATCGACATACCAACAACTACCATCGATCGGCGACCACTATCAACAGACCCGACATACCGACGACCACATCGACGAAAACCCTACCTGACCGACCTCAGCTTCAACACTGACCATCGACACCCACATACGGACACCTTCAACAGAAAAGCAACCAGTGACCATCATCAGTGACATCTGCTTGCTCTTAGAACCCTCAGGCCTCAACAGAAAAAGCATACCTTCTACAACCTTCAATGGTGAATTTGGCACAGGAAGAAAACCTTTTTCTCGTACCAATAAATAAAGAGCAGAAGGTATTTTATGTGTTTCTATAGATTGTTATATACCTTATACTTATTACACATATATGGCTATGTTTTGTTTCACATACAAGTATTTCTCTTCTTGTTAAGAGTCTTTGTAGCTAGAAGTGATGTATCATTCACGTATCGATGTAGCTAGAATTTGTTAAATTATCTGCAAGTGGTGTTCTTATCCTACCACTACCAGTTGGTCAAGTTCCTACTGCAAAAAAAGCATAATTGGAGTTCTTGATATCTATGGCTTTGAAAGCTTCAAGGTTAACAGGTACATAATGGTAGTTTCATTGACTTTTTGATAGTCAGAAAAAAATAACCTTACCAATTTCCTTCATATGATAGTTTTGCACTTTATAAGTACTAGCACAAAAGTATTTCAAAGGATAAATATTATTAATTGTAAGGCAAATTGATGCAGAAACCTGGAGCATCATTGCTCTTCCTGATAAAGCATGGTATGCAAATATCCTACTTGAAACATGTGGTTATGTTGTTATGAATTTTTATAGTTTTTTTGTTTATTATGTAGGTATTATAATGTGTCTCCTAGTGGTAACCGGTCGACTAACAGTGAAAAGGAAAAGAGAGCCTTTGGAGATAGAGAAAAGAACACAAGGGTAGATATGGGAGAAAAATAACATATCAAAATTGTCAAGAAATTGGACACAACAGCAAGACTTGCAAGAATGAGAAAAAATACCAACAACCAAAAGAGCCGAGAGGCCAAAAAGTAGACGTAAAAAGGTCGATTCAAAGAGTGTCATCCGCTATGAGAATGTTTATTTTAAAATTTCTATTTTGGTTTATTTTTGAAGTTCCTTTAATTTGGTTTATGTTAAAAGTTCTATTTTGATGACAATGCTCTGAATGTTTGGTACCTTTAAATTTTTTTGACTTATATGAGAATATTTTAAAAAATTTTGGATTACGTTCGATTGATCTATCCTAGCTGGTTAGTTAAAAATATGAATCTTGTTATGGAAAAATGAATGTCAAACATGTCGTTAAAAATCAAAGAATATAAAAACACAGTTAATATTTAAAGCCAATACATCTGGTTATAAAATAATCTTGTTATTGAAAAATGGGTTTTTGATTATATAATTTTATATTAGCTTAATAAATAAATATTAATTCAAGTCCATCATATTAAGAAAAAAAAACAAGATCACCAAGTGACGTGCTAAACAAGTCAATTGTATAAGATTAGAACACTACTTCTAAGTTAAATGATGAAATTGAGACAAAAAAAAGTTTGAGTGACTTAATTGGAACAATTGTGAAAGTTTGTTATATTTCTATAAAGTTATCCCGTATTTAATGGTCAAAATACAAGTCCGTTTAAAGTTCGGATTTTATTTTGTTTGAATCGCTCAGGCTTGTTTATCATCTATAAAAATTTGGTTCGATTCCGGTATGGTTTTTGTGCACTCGTTTTTAAACGTGCTAGTTAGTTAAACATTAACCATATTGCTTCCCGACTATCTTAGGAAGTCTATATCAAATACGGGTAGTTGACCTGAGTCACAGTTAAAATAGTTTACATAAGTCATAACTATAATAACATAACTATATAAGATAATAATATGGTCACAGTGTGAAGTCAAGTCCGACTTCCCACGCGTGAATAATCAAATCAAGTTTATAAGAGTATTCGTATATGCACTTCGTTATTTTATGGTACATTTGATCAATACCAATTAAGAGTAATACGTGGATCTTCAATATTATAAATAGTTTGTGAGATTCATTAATAATCCTAACCTAAGACTACCGGAGCATTAGTAACCTAAAGTGACCAAATTCAAAACAAAAAGAGTAAATTACACTTTTCGTCCTTTATGTTTATAGTGATTTTCAATGGTTATCCTTTGCCTTCAAAACTGACAGAAAACATCCTTTATGTTTAAAATCCTTGCACGTTTCATCCTTTTCACTAACTCCCATTAAAATTCTCTGTTAAATCTATCACGTGCCATGCACATGGGGTATTTCTCGTTTTTTTAAGGGTTTTAACCTAAATTAAAACCATCTCAAAACATGGGGGACTAAAACTGCCAAACTCCAAACCATTTCCCCCCTTCCTCGTCATCCCCGTATTCCTGATCAGTCTCGCCGGTGAACCCAGAAACCATAAAAACCGACCCATAACTCAAGTCTAAAAATAGCCTAGGGACCGTCGGGATCTCGCCAACTCAATACCATGTTCAATTTCTGTTTCAATCAAGCAATAATCCCGTGTTGAAGCTACATTCCGATCGTTCGTGTCCTATAGACAACCGTCGGTCTTGGGATTAAATCGATCCTAATTAATCACTAATATAGGGTCACGACAGCCCTTAGAAACTCTCACAACTTCCGTTTGTTATTTAACATCACTGAATTAGATCTGGATTTCGTTTGAGACTCAAGAACACGAACAAGAACACGGGAAACAAAATCGTCCAAATCAAATCCAAATCAGGTAATTCAACACACTATTCTACGCATCTATTGATTAACAAAAGCCCTAAAACGAACCTGACTAACAAATGCTTAATCGATACCACTTTTGACGATTTCAATTCAAGGGTTCTTGAGTTCAACGAGGACCTGTAGTGAGAAACGAGGTGTTGAAAGAAGCTACTGTGGATCGGTGGTGTTACTGGTGGAGGCGTGAGATAGTGGTGGTGGTCGGAGATGAAGAAGACGAGGCAGCTGTGAATCCTTGGTGGTCGAAGATGAAGATATGGTTTGATAAATTGGAGGCCACTTTGTTTCTTATTTAGAAAAATACAAAAATGGTCCTCTAACTTTAAAAACTACCAAAACTACCCCACGTGCATTACACGTGACTGGTTTAACGGAAAAAACTAACAGACGTTAGTGAAAATGATGAAACTTGTAAACTTTTTAAACATAAAGGATGTTTCTTGACAGTTTTGAAAGCAAAGGATAACCACTGAAAATCACTATAAACATAAAGGATGAAAAGTGTAATTTACTCAAATAATAATGAGTTTTTTTTTCTTTGCCGTCACTTTATAAGAACCTATTTCTAGAAAAGAAACCGTTTTACACATTAAAAGTACAACCTAAATAGGGCACACCGAATAATAGCACAAGTGCACAAAATGTTACACCCTAGTTTGTTCTCCTTCCTCCTCGTAAACAGGCCGATCGAAGAGAAACAAGACATGTTTGTGTTCGTGTTTTACCTTTAATTAACTAAACAAGAACGTTTAAATGAACAAGATTTGTTCGTTCGTTCGTTCGTTAATTAAATAACTATGTTCGTGTTTGTTCATGTTCATTCATAAATAGTATAGATGAATGTTCTCAGGCGAAATAACTAAACGAACAAAAACAAACATAACTGAACAAATATATACAAATATAATAATATGAAAGTGGATTTATCAGCAAAACCATACGGTTAATGAATGATTCACTAAACATTCAAATCATTATAGGCCTAGTTCTCCTTGCATCTAATTCATTCGTCTTGAAAGTGGGGATAGCATGAGCTTAACAAGAATCGGAAACCCATATCAATGGGTCCCAGGTCAACTGGTATGGGAGGAAGCAGCCACATGGCCTTCCGATGTAAAGATGAGGGGTTTGAGTTTCATTTAAAGCACTTCCAGGTGAACCAGGGATTTTACCATAGTGGGTCTTGGGTCGTAGGTTTTCCTCTAGAATGGTGGGCAAGCTAGGTCACAAGCGTTATCTATTTTGTCAAGCATGGGTGGCCTTTCACCAATGTTTACCCGGGTGGTGATAGGTGTAGAATTGGTAATCAATGATTTCATTAACCCGATTTATTTCATCAATGATTTCATTAACTTCATCATTATGTTGAGTTACGACCACAATTACAATGAAGCTAGTGAAATCATCATGAATTGAATTGGTTATACTTTAGTTGGATATTTATTGGGTATGTTTGTTTGTTTGATTTCTCTTTATGTAATCAGATTTATGTCCACAATTACAATGGCACCCATGAACTATCTAAAGATTACAGTCTAGTCCCTCCGCTTATTTAACCGTAACAGGTAACCGGCTTAAAAGTATCTGTTAATGTTGACCGTTCAAAAAAACAGAAATTAGAAACCGAACTTTAACTCCTTTAAATTAAAGTTATCCATATGGATGACAAATAATATCGTTGCGAGAAAGATTTACATTGTTAAAAGCGATATTGTGAGGCATTTCTACTTATTTCATTTCTTTGTTTAAAACCCCAATGCAGATTCTAGATGATCTTAAAAAACACAGTCTATTCAATCAAGGGTTGTTAACGGTTGATATATACAATCTAGCATCTCATATTGTTAGTCTAAATATGTCTTCTAAAAAGTAAGTGTTTTTTGGACGGATGATGATGCTGAACCGGTTACCAACTAACCGACTTTAGTGGTTCTTTCAAATCATACATTTTCTTACAACAATATATTACAACAGTACGTGAAGACCAAGTTCCTTTAGTGGTCTCCAACCATGTTATTGTCTGAACCTGAACCGCTTCCTCCTGATGGAGTTGTAAGATTATTATTAGCCATTAGGGCTTGTAAATGAGGCGGTATGAACGGTCTGGGTGCGTTCAAAACCGGTGGTGGTCTAGTGGCTTGAACTGGTTGGATTGGTTGAATTACGGTCTGGTTTTTTAAAGCTTCGGTGTATTGGTGACCCGAAAGACTTCCTCTCATCCGACCGGTTGGTCTCCAGTTTTCCTCTGCTGATTCGTCTACCGAACTCCCTGAATACATACCAACTTACATCAAGTCCACTTCAATTCTTTATATATAGGAAAAGGATAAAACTAAAAACTCATGTAAAATAATTATTAAATTTAGAAAAAAAAAATATTGGTTTCATGTATTTTCGTCATTTTTTTTTTAAAAAGCACCGAGTATTTCTTTTATTTTTTTTAATTTAAACAGATGTGACATACGATTTTACATATGTAAATTTAAAAAATCCACTTTAAGCTTTTTTATAAAAAAATTTACCAATACACATAAAAAGGAATGTGGAATCTATCTAAATTTTTTTTTTAAAAAACGTTGTAACATATGTAAAATATGGGTTTCAAGGGTTTTTCCAACTCAAGTGAGTTATTGTTTAATCCAAAGCCTCTCTATTCCTACCGGGTAGGGGTAAGGCTTGTCTTCATCTTACCCTCCTCAGACTCTACCCTAGGTGGGATACACTGAGTACGATGATGATGATGAACCGCTATATATATTACACGGAGTTACGTAATCAACAACCAAATGTTTTTCATTGAAACGTTGTATATATATATTAAGTTATTATGTTGCAAATACTCAAAACAAATTGATGTTTGACACTTCTATGTCTCTAAATTATGGTTTTTGTTTTAAGATTACTCAACAAAAACTTTTTAAATATAAAATCCTTAAATTTAATTAGTAATTATACAAATAAAAGAAAAGTAAATTTTAAACATAGTAAGTTGTAGTTTTCGTCCCTGATGTTTGTAAGGCTTAACAGTTTTTGTCCCTAACGTTAGGGATGATTTTTGTTAAGGATGGACTGAAACTGTTAAGCATTGCAAACCTTAGGGATGAAAAGTGCAATTTAGTATTTTAGATATATAAGATAAAATTTAGATAATAATATATTTAAATGATTTTAAAATTTAAATCTAATTTAAGAACAATATTATCCAAATAGGAATTGATAATGATTAAATTAAATAAATCATAAAAATTAAAAAACTTAAGAAAATGCCATGTGGCATTTTTTGGAATGCTTTATTAGAGGTAGACTTAATAATTGGTGAAACATTAGTTAACTGTTACCTCTTTTGTCTCCTGATCTTGCTAGATTTACAAATGAGGATCCAAATGTCTGAATTGGAGGTTGAATAGATGGTCTTTGGGTCTCAATCTGGGAACTAGCCGATGAAAGTTGGGTGGTGGAATGACTACTTGCAAGACTGGTCATCGAACCCGCACCACCTAGCCGGAGATGAGGAGCCGGTTGACCAGATGATTGAACCGGAAGGTGAGTCGGTGGACTCATGGTTGGTTTTTGGTGTGAGCTAAAGTTGTTGATTGAAAGAGGTGAAGTATGTCTGTTACTAATTACTGGTTGGGGTGAATTGTGATTTTCACTTGAAAGAAGATCCTCACTCTACAAAAAAAATAAAATTATAAAAAAAAGTCTAAAAATAAATAATTACGAATTGAAAATAGTATTACCTGAGAACTCGTGTGCTGATTAAGATTAGATCTTGAAAAATTATGTTGTTTGTCACCATCAACAGTTCTTGAAAAATGCTGAGCTGGACGTGCGTGAAAAGTTGTTCGTTTTCTTGTTACCCAAGTTTGTGTTGGCCCATTATTATTATTATTATTATTACTATTACTATTATTATTATTATTTGAGTTTTCATTCTGTTGTGACTGCATACTACTACTGGAAACAGGTGTTTGACTTTTTCTTTGACTTTGACGTTTGGTCAAGGAGTTGTGAAGGAGATGATTCCATTTCATTCTAATATCACTAAGTGCAGATGAATATAACTCCTTCAAAAACCCGTTCTGCGTATTTGGTGAAATATTATTATTATTATTATTATTATTATTCATAACACTAGATTTGCCAACGGGAGAAGGTATATCATCATCATCATCGTCTTTATCAAATTCATTGCTTTCATTATCATCTTCGGTAAGATTGATAATATCATCAACATTTTGTTTCTTTCGGATATCATTACGTGCAGATGAATATAACTCCTTCCGAAACCTTGAATATAACTCCTTCCGATACCTATTCTCCGTATTTGGTGAAATATTGCCAACCGGAGAAGGTATATAGTCGTCATCATCATCATCATCATCTTTATCAAATTCATCGCGTTCATTATCATCTTCAGTAAGATCCATGTTATTATCAACATTTCGTTTTCTTCGATTATTACTAACTGCAGATGAATATAACTTTTTCCAAAACCGATTTTCCATATTTGGTGAAAATTTATTATTCCTAACACTAGATTCGCGAAATGGAGAAGGTATACAGTCATCATCATCATCATCATTATCATTATCATCATCATCTTTATCAAATTCATCGCTTTCATTAGCATTATCAGTAAGATCCATAATATCATCAACATTTTGGATTTGAGTTTCTTGGATTAAAGGTTGCGAATCGTTTGGTTTTTCTGTAATCTCATTGCTATCATTTTCAATAACAGTTCGCCACGAACCGTCGCCTGATATTTTCACATGTGAAACATCTTCTCCTACCTCTTTCAGGATCTAATTACAAATTAAATGTTTATGAATTGTGACAATAAAGAAAAAATTAAAATTAAATAAAAGAAAATGAATATGAATATGAAAATATTGACTTGCCTTGACCATGCTTTGATCAATTCTGATGTCATGAAAGCAGACAGATTGACTACAATGTGGACAACGCCACAATGGTCTTCTTGAGTTAATATCCACATAATTGTAATAATCAAAACACTGCAAATATTTTTTTAAAGGAAAATAAATAAATAAAAAGAAATTCAAGATCAAAATGGATTTTAAGATGTAGCTCAAAGAACTTACCTGAAGATGTTTACATGAATGTCCTTTAACAGGGATATTGATACGACTGAAACTGCATAAAATAAGAACCCTAACTCAATTACAGAAATTCTAAATTAAATTAACATTTTCTTTTAATGTATGGCTTATAATTTATACCTTAATGGGCACTTTAGTGATATTCTAGACGGTCCAACGATTATCTCATTATCTATCATTAAAATAAACAAACCCAAAAAAGGATTAGAAATGTAATTTAGCAAAAACGCACTAATTACACGCGTCTAATATAACTAACCTGAATCGCGTTCAGTAGCAACCGGTGGAATATAGTCAATGGTAGGAATACTAGGTTTTGAAACTATACTCATGAAGGCAATCACTATAACATATTTCCCTAAATAAAGATCATAAAAAAATTAATACATAATTTAAAAAAAACTCAGGAGTCAACTAGTCAAGCAAGAACATTATTCTAGGATTAAAAAAAATGATAATTACCGTCAAATTGACCAACTACTTGAAGAAGATTGCTTCCATATTTAAGCATATGTGTAACATGTGTTGGCATTTGTGGTCCAACATCCTGATGAGGAAATTTACAAACCAGAAACGTGTTAGTGTTCACCAAGACAATATTATAGTACAACCCGTAAAGCAGTATGTACAAACCATGGAAATACAAGTCCTTTTATCAACTCCTTGTCCGTTCAATAAAATACTATAAATTCAAGACATGAACACATATGTTTATACTTCAGTGAAAATAAGGATTTAGATGGAAAAATAAAAATAAGTATATGTTTTAATGGAAAGAAAGATTTAAATGGGTATAAATAAGTACATACTTGACTTGTTGTGGACTTATGAGGCATGCTGATGTATTTATATCATCTGTTTGAGCAACAAATAAATACTGCAAGATAATTGAATTTGGAACGAAAAAAGGAGTAAACTTTTGACCTGGTTTGGTTAAAACAGATTTAATTGTAATCCAGATAAGATTAAAGAACATAATTCAAAATGGTTACAAGAACGTGACAAGAAATGCTTACTATTTTGTCATGAGGAGAAGTTCTTGAAGTCTTTGATATATGCAGATCGGTTACATATGAATCATAACCTGGCTAAAATATACACAGAAAAATAATTAGATCATAGATTAGCAAGATGATATTTTTTTTAAATAATAAGCATTATTACCTTTGTCTCAACAAGAGAAAAAATTTTGCCCATTTTCATTCCTGGATAGAACCTGAATTGAAACTTCTTCAGATATAATTTCAGAATTATTTTTAACAAAGTTTCATAAATGTTGTGCACAAAGCTAAGAGGTCATGTAAAAATTTAAAAAAAAAATATATATATATATATATATATAGGCAAAGTATAATATAGAAACCCACTCTCAATGGAGAAACCATGGAAACTCATTAAAACTCATTTAAAAAATCTTTTTTTTTTTTAAATAGGGTACATTCTATACCTTTTTTCGTCACTTTTTATTAAATAGAAAATAACAAAAAAGCGTTGAGGGGTTTTTTTTTAGAAAAATCAGCAAAAAAAAGGACCTAATTGGTTTCATATGTAAACTACCAGTTTACATATGTAAAATAACTGTTTTTTTCTAAAAAATGTGACAAACCATTTGTTTATAAAAATTCACTCAGAGCATATTTATTTTTTTCCACCAAAAGTCATAAAAATGAATGTAGAGTTATAAAAAAAAAATTTTAATTCGGGTTTTCATGGTTTCTTCATTGAGAGTGGGTTTCCATATTATCCATGCCCTATATATATATATATATATTAAAAGAAAGATGATATACACCTTGACATGATTGTTGAGATGGTGGGATGTAAGTTGCTCTCCTTGTTCTTCACATTAGAATTCAATTCGTCAACATTATTGCTGCAAAAACTGTTTTGCATCTACAATATGCAAACAATGTTATTTGTAAGAAGAATGTAGTAAAAACAGAAAAAAAAAAGATTAAAAAATAAAAATGGGTGTGAAAACCATTTGCAGACCTGATCTGAGAGAGTAGAAAGTTCATCCTTTATTTTCTCACTGAACCACCCATAATTACATGCACTCTATATAAAAATAATTAAAAAATTATCACTTAGAACAGACAAGAGAATAGAAAGATTAACAATAGTTGACTTTTCAGTGAAGAATACGTGAAGTGAAAGTATTTTCAAGATTTTTCATCTATAAACAATCATTTTCTTAAAAAGTGAGTACCTTGACAGAGATCATGAGTACCACAATCGCTGCTTGTGATGTGAGATCATTTTTCATCTGGCATACCTAAATAATGAAATGGATTACTCATACAGCAAGATGTTTAAATTAAACGTAAAATAAAAACATTAATATTAATAAACAGATCTTTTATTATCACTATAGGAAGAAAGAAGTAACCTGCTTTAACAAAGAAGGTAAATCTGGAGCTCCAACGGGGATATCATGGTTAGAAACAGCATAGTCAATACCTCTGCAATTGTCAATTTGCAGTCCGTATGATGATTAAAACAAAAAAGATATTATTCTTGGAATATAAACAAAAAACTGAAAAATATATATATATATATATACACATATGATCTAACAAAACTCTGCAGCAAATTCCAGAAACTAACAATCTATATACCAGTTTACCATATTCCAGATATGAAACAGTTGAGTTCTCAAACATAGGTGATCAAATCCTAAACTTTAACAAATTTAATCTCATAATTCAGGAAAACGGATCAAAATAATATACACAGATCCACTTCATAAGTGATCAAGAACTTAGTTATGAACTGAACTCCTATTTCTTTCATTTTCATGGAAATATAAACTATCAGAATACTTCATTTAGGTTTGTTCCACTTTCTCTCTTCTGCACAAAACCCTAATTTCAAAAACTGACATAAAACTTCACTTTTCCTCAACGGATCAATTGATTTTTAAGCCTGAACTTTGACATAATAATCAGAGTTTAAGAAAGAATTAGTGATATTCACATTAAACTTTCACACTGGTAGCAAAAACATAGTAACATAATCAAATTGATTTTAAACTCAGAAGTAAAAAAATGTGTTGAACTCAAAAATTTTACTCCTGTATAAATAAAGCTCCACAGTTACAATAAAGTGGCAGGTTAACAATGATGCTATTTCAGAACAATGATGTTCCTTTAAACTGATCAATTCATCAATTCAATAAAATGTAGTAAAAAACTAGGGCTCGAAACGGGTATAATGATTACGCTTTAACCATAATCATACATGAGTGCAAAGAACACGAATGGATGATAAACACTTTTACAGGTAGCTTTAAAAGAAGATTGTATGAACTGAGAACATTGAAACACAAAGGTATACCTGGCAAGTGAGAAGCAGAGGTTGCAGAACTCTGATTTATCGGTGATTGCTTGTCCTTGAACGTGAGCGAGTAAGCGGCCGGTGACGGCGGAGATGCGAAAAGAATTGACGTGCAAAGGAGACAGTGTCTCTCCGGTGGACATGTCCACCGTTCCGGCAACTGCAGCAGGTCTGGCCACCGTGTCCGTCATTCTCGCAGACTGTACCTGTATATTGGATTAACAATTTATTTATAATGATAATAAACACTGATATTAATCTCCAATTTATCTATGCTAGCTTTTTGTATTTAAAACTTTAACGATTTGATCTCTCATTTTGTAGCGTGGAGGTTGTTTGAATCCTTCTGAATACACATTAGTTGATGAATCGACTTCGGATTTAACCCATCTTCGATTCTAATAAGGACAAAGATTTACCTATTACACGAGGTTTCCACGCATCTGGTGTCGTGTGATTATCACTAAGGTCGATTAGTCGACCTTGATTACATAACCCAAAAATGAGGGATAGACGTGATAAAAAACATCATTCCATTAAGAACCAATTTTTTTTAAGAACTAAAAGAACCATTTATAACCACATGTTTTAATATATAAGGCGGCTAATTAACCGCCGGTCCCACTTATTTTCTCTACCCTAATAATTCATTAATGCACAATTTACAAGTGTTTCATGCGGTTCTTACAGTTCTCAACATAATATTGGTTCCTAATAAAATGTAACCCTCTATATATATATATATATATATAACTTGCTTTTTAGTTTGTATGGTGGCAA
Source organism: Stevia rebaudiana (assembly GCA_009936405.2). Classification (NCBI taxonomy): domain Eukaryota; kingdom Viridiplantae; phylum Streptophyta; class Magnoliopsida; order Asterales; family Asteraceae; genus Stevia; species Stevia rebaudiana. The sequence goes on from WOUH02000015.1 coordinate 393,246, forward strand.
AGGGGACGCACACGGCCGTATTATGACTTGTGAACTTTTCGAGCTTCTGTTTCTTCGACTTTTCTGGATGGTTGACCAGCATGGGCAAGGTAGCACGAGCGTGCTATGTCACTTTTTTTTTTGTTTTTACACATATTTTATTTCTTTTTGTTTGAAACGTTTTTTTCACTACCAAATTAAAATATAAACGTTTGAGTATCATTTCAAATGTAATTAACATCATTTAAAGGTAAAAGTTGAGTTAATTATGCATGAAAAACATGTATAAATGATGATACATCATAAAAACAAGCACTTGAATCTTGTTTGTCCTCAAGCAACTCATACATAAAATCGGATACACAACTAGTAATAGTAAGGAAATAGAAGAATAACTAAACTAATGCCAATGAGTAACCTTATTAAGAAAATATTACACGCTTACTATAACTTATATTTAGGCGCATTATCGCCTGTCAGTCTGTCACGTCTGATTTTGAGATTAGGGGAGTATCCCTTTAAGCTCTTTTTTGCTTTCGTGTTATACATGCATAATTTGAGTTGGGGAAAAAGGGTTGGGATTTTCCGCATCTATATGTAGTTTTATATAATTTAGAATTTAAGTTCATAATAAGTGTGGTAGAAGCTTTACAGTTTTAGAACTATAGGTTAAGGTGCAAACTGCCCTTGAAATGCTAATCCTAAGCATGACCTTACCCATGAAAGATTTTATTTTCTCAAAAAAACCTCAAAAGTTTGAATATTTTAGTTATGAGTACAAAAACACGTGAAAGATTTATGTCAAGAAAACTTTACAAACACCAAGCATTGTTTAATCTCATCTGATGTTCATGCTTGAATAGCTTATGCATCCTAATATAATGAACAAGTAATGAATTAACTACGTGAAAACGATCTAAGCCCTTAGGACTATCACCCTCTTATCTAATATGTCCCCTTTTACGTGACGCATCTTTACACCAAGTTTTGACATCACACTCCAGAAAAAAAAAAAAAGATACCCTTATGAGATTTAAGATTTCATTTTCATCAACCTATCTCATACCAACTTAAGAGTATACTCACCTAATTCACTAACATAGTAACACATGGAGATTTGCCAGCTATCAACCTGAGTTACATCAATATACGACAGTGTTTCATGTGAAGAAAAAAAAATAGAGAAGTTGGTTAGTCGGTTATGCTAGTCTTTTCCGGTTAGGCCTAAAAGAGCGAGATGCATTATTTCGATTTAAATTTGATCTTCCGTCTTCATTTCATAAAGTCTTAATTGCCTCTGTAACTTAAAGAAGTTGTCTCCAAAAAACGCATGATGTAAAAAAAGAGTGGCGAAAGAAGGAAAATATGGCACCCTATTGCGGTTTGTCCAAAAGTGTCGCAAAGAGTAAAATCTGAAAGATGCGATAGGTGCGTGAAGTGTGGGAATTGGCCAAAAATGTGTAGCAAAAGTTGAACGGTCCATAAAGAGGAGTAATGTTATTACGCTTTTACTCTTTTAGGAATGAGCTTGCGATGTTATGCCACAAATTTGGGTTTTGACGATAGATTATCAGTTAGGGGCTGTTTGGTAACATCTGAATCATTAAGTGCTGAACCATTAAGATGTCTGAATCATTAAGTGCTGAACCATTCAGACTCTTATTTTTACTTAACCATTCAGATGGTTATTCAGATGTTGTGACCGATTCAGAGGTTGATTTTTATATCCCACCAAACGGTCTGAATCTGAACGATTCAGACCTTCTCCCATTCAGACCTCATTCAGACTCAAACAAACAGGGCCTTAGTTTTAATCAATGTTTTTAGAACCGGTCTCTTTACCGGTCAGGGGTCTGATCGGTCGGACCGGATTTTAAAACCGTATAACATATTAGTATGCGTAAGTATATGTATTAATATATAGATGCTCTTCCATATAATGTTCATCAAATGTTTTTATGAAACTGCGTTTGTGTTTAGATATAGATTTAAAAGGAGACAAATATTAACAAATGATCCTCTTAAGTGTTTTTAGTACTCTAAACTTAAATTTCACCCACCATTCTCAAAGTCTATTCTGAATTCCATCCCACATCGGTAGCATAGAGAAACAATAGAATGGTTTTGCCATTAAAAAAAAGCGTTAGTGCCTCTCAAGCAAATGTGCAAGTTGAGCCACACCAAGTTGGGCTGACTTACATTGGTCGGGTCAACCGGAAAAAAGCCCTGGTTATGTGGCCAGACAGTTGGTCACTGGTTCAACTGACTGATTCACTGAAAAATGGTTCGAATGGGTATCGATTCACTGAAAAGCGGTTTGAATGGGTATTACCGGCCCGCTTTGTTTATTGCTTCCCGGTTGGACTGGTCCGGTCTTAAACATTGGCTTTAATCCAACTTTTTGGCAATTATGTGTAAATAAATAAGTAATCATAGTCTTTTAAGTTAAGTGATGTGATTCAGTTGTTTAAGTGATGTGATTCAGTTGTAGCCTTATCTTTTATTTTCTCGTCTTCCTTTCTTTTTCACTACAGGTACTCGAGCCTTGCAACCCTTAAAATCAATCTTGATTCACGCATACTACTTAGTTAATTGGTGAAAGATGATTTGCATACAAGCCTATGATCTTTGCATACCATGGTTGAACTCGAATGTCAACCTAAAGTCATATAATCCATATATGTAAGCCAAGAGTTTAGTGAACATTATGAGTAGTACGATAACATGTGTTGATTGAATTTCTTGGTAGGCTTGTCATATCTTTCTATATCCATCTATTGATCAGCTTATAAGGTAGCAGTTAGTCTTACTTTTAGCTATGGGTCTGATTTTTGTATGAGTTGCTTTAGTACAAGCAAAGTTTAAGTGTGTGGTTATAAATGTGTCATCATTTATATGTATTGTACATCCATAATCATCCCAATATTTCGCTAATTATTGGCATATTTATAATAATTGAGGTCTAAGTTATTTCTTTTTTATTTTTCAGGTAAAATTGACCTTTGGGACAAACATAAGCAGAAAACATAAAAAAACAAGTGAACTTTTCTATCAAAAGATGCCCCAAAACCAAGTGTTACAAGACCAGAGTGATCAAGACCATAAATTTGAAGAATCTTGCAAAAGTTTCAAGGAACACGGCTCTGCACCCCTTAGCACAACCGTGCGTGGCTATTAACACACATGGGAGATAATAATATTATCCGTCTCCAAGTACAAAAAGAGGGCATAGTCCTGCCTCCCCC
>WOUH02000015.1:402758-414839 GCA_009936405.2 Stevia rebaudiana
AAGATCATGTGTGGGTGGAAGTATCAGGAACCTTCTAGAAGATGCCAAAAAGATGGCAGCTTATAAGCAGCGTATGCACGGGGGCGCTTGACCGTGCACCCAATGAATCCCCATATACATAGCAACTAAAGTTCCTTTATTTGTTGTTCTTCGTTTTAGTCTTGTTCCAAGTTCTTGAGCACGGGAAACCTATGATACAGAGCAACTAAAGTTCCTTTATTTGTTGTTCTTCGTTTTAGTCTTGTTCCAAGTTCTTGAGCACGGGAAACCTATGTTTCATACTCATAAACACTAGGTAGTTTTTAGAAATCATTCATATCCATAAGTAGAGGAGCAATCCATACACTTGTTTTTTTTTATTTTGTGGGTATTGGTGGACTAAATCTTGTGATATAGCTCATTCATGTTCATGGTTTAAAAATTGGACACTAATCATTACCAACTACTTGTAGCAAGACTTCTTGAAATCATTGGTGGTGGTGTAAACCTTTGTTTATTTAAGATCACGTTTAATTTATTAATTATTATAGTATATAAAAAGTGTTGACGGGCATGTGAAAAAACGAAGTGTGCTATTTTTTATGATAAATATTTAATTAGATAATAACAAATTTAAATAATTTCTGGAAATTTAAATCTCATAAGATAAAATAAAAATATACAAAAATTATGGTGTTATTATGTGTCATTATTTAAAATCATTTATTAGACTAAGATATTAGCCCATATAAGCATTAGTATATGAATTTATATTTGACACATTTCTCATAAGATAATTGATTCTATTTGAATTGAAGAGAAATGGGAAGCCTAAAAGAATATGAAGGTAGATGAGGGTACCTTTAGGTTGGACAAGACACCACCAACCACAACTACCTAAGGTAGTTTGTGTATGTTCAAAAATGGGTTCATGAACCTCCTATTGAAGCTGCGGTTTTTATGTATTTACATATATAATAAAATGGAGAGGGTACTTGTGGGTCAAAATATGAGACCCACTTTTTAGAATACTTAACGTAATATGAGTTCAAATGATTTGACAATTTATTAGATATCACAAATAATTGTTTCAAAAGTACAAAATGCATAGGACTATATGTGTATTTAAATACAAATAAGTTCAATTTTTTAAGCAACAACTATTCTTTTCTTTGGCAAAATTAATCTTACACAAAATTAAAACATATACCCTGTTAGTTGTGATATTTCATTCTTAATTTTCAATTGTTCTTAAAATTTATGAAAGTATAAGATTAAATGGTAACTATTTCATATAAATGCTAAAAATTAATAGAATCAAATAGATTAATTTCATTTCTACTTTATGAAATAATAAACAAGATAATTTAGAAGTTAATGCTACAACTCAAAATGACTTTCACACATCTTATTTTCTTGGATACGTGGGTCCCACTAGTCACCGGAATATACTCACCGGCGAATACCACGAACCTTTACTCCGACCCTTTTCCCGAAAACTATATATACTCCTCATAATTTCTTTGCCCTAACCCAGCCGCAACTACCCTTTCCCCTTTCTCTCTCTACAAAATCCCCAAATCTTCGCTTTACAAACCCTCAATTTCTTCATTCTTCACTCTAATTTCTTGATCAGTTTCAACTAATCGCAGTTTATCTTCTGAAATGGTCAAAATTGGGTCATCAATTTTGAGTTTGGTAGTTCGAAGCTGACCAAATCGGAAGTATCGACGATGATTTGGATTTCGCGGTGGTGAAATAGATGGATGCGGTGGAGTTACAACTTCCAGCTGCTGTTGTTACAAAGATCATGAGATCCCCAGGTTGCAGCAGCTCGTTTATTCCAGAGAAAGGTGTTTAATTACCCTTCTATATGTACAGATTTAGCGTATTTGATACTTGTTTCTGTTCAGATTTGATCTTTGCATCTTTCACCTCTAATCTCGCTGTCTAATTTTGCGCTTTAATTTTAGAAATTTGTTAGGGTTTCGTCTCAAAGTTAACTGTACTTGCTATGCATATTCATGTACTTTGAAAATTTATTCAAAGATTTAGTTTTTGTTCAGATTTTGGACAACTTCAGAGTTTATGGATCGTATTATTTCAGCAGTAGTTTGTTTGTTGCGGCTTTGAATTAGTTATGTTGTAATAAGAAATTTCTTATTGTCATATTTGTATGATGATGTGTAACTTTAGCTTCAAATTCAGAGAAAACTGTCTTTTAATGTTTAAATATTGGATTTGATCATTTTCAGATGCTAACTGTAATATCAATGGTTCAAAACCAGCTTTCTGGAACAAGATGTCAGATGATGACATCATCAGGCAAGGCGGTCGATTAACCGGTCTTCATGACAGAGAAGCATATGTTGACCATGATATGGTCAACGCACAAGAGTCTAAACAATCACAAAGGAAATCAGGGAAATCTTCTAGAAGCAATGGCAATAGTTCTAGAAGATCACGAGTAACGCATATGGAAACTTCTTTAAATGTAACAGGAGTATCTGAAGTGAATGATTTATCCAAAGAGTTAGGATCTTATTCAGGATACAACATTGCAGGTAAAACAGTAAGAGCCTAAAAAAGCATATTTCTTTGATGCTCTTAATATTTAATAAATTGAAAAATAATCATATTTTGTGATGTATGAGGTTACTGATATTTTGTAATAGACTTTACAAAATGATTTTATTTTACCTTTAAATCATATTGACTTCCTTTTACTTTACAAAAAGTATTTTCTTCATAAAGGTTATTAATTATTAATAAAAAAAATAGGATATAGTTTATGTTGAATCATAAATTAAACTTCATTATTGTTTATAAATGGGCTTTTAATTTGGTCATATTACTACTTTAATATTGTAACATTATATTTTAATTTCAGCTCTCTTTTTATGATCACAGATAAAACACAGACAAATAAGTCAAAGACAGCTGTCTCTGGGAAAAGAAGTGAAAAAAGAAATGGTAAAATTTCAAAAAATAAGTGTGATTCATTTTCTGTTAAAGCTGGTCTATCAAGCTTCAGTTCAGCTGCTGGTGGAAATAACATACTTGGTATGTATTCTTTTGCAATAATTTATTCTGTATAGCAGGTTAAAAACACGTGTATTACACAGGCTAAATAAATAAAATATTAAATACTAAATAGAGGGTTGAATAAACGCATATTATATTTTACATGAGGAAGAAATAAAATATGAAGGGGTGAATTAGGAGAGGAGGAAAAAGAAATCACGGGCTCAAATAATTGTGACACGTGGCGTTGAAAGTTAGTTATTTATTAGATATAGTTAGATAGATAGATAGATTTATGTTTTTTTATTGCATTAAACTATTAACTAACCTTATATGATGTTACTTGATTTGTGGTACAGGAGTGTATGGTTCAAAACATGATATTCATGATTTTCCAAAACGCGTAGAAGAGGTGTCATTGAATGAGCTTCTTGATGGTAGTTACAAATGTCCAAATCCCGTTAAAGTCAAAGAAAAGTCAACCGAAGCTTCAAATGGAAATATTTTGCAATCAGTTAAAGAAGCGTGTTCAGTTCTTCAACTTCAAAAGCGTACGCTAACATCAAAGGTGCCAACTGTAGATGCTAGTTATGATTATAATGCGTCATCTTTTTTAACGAATTCTAGCACAAACGATGACAAAAAAGGAGATGTAACAAACTCATCTCCATGTAATAAGGTTAGTTAATTATTTTAAGAGTTTATTACACGATGGTTATTGTGGTTTGCGAAAGTAACAACTAACAGGTTTGGGTACTAAGGGTTTAAAGTAAAAAGTTTTGGTTTTAAGGGTTTAAAGTAACAAGTTTTGGTTTTATGTTTTTTAATTTTGTAATGAGTTTGGATGTTAAGACTGGCTTTCGTTGAATTAGGGTGAAATGACCAAAATACTCTTTGACTTTATGAATAGTCAAAGTTAAAGGAGAATTTGTTCATTTTATTCTAATCTAATGGAGAAGTTAACGGAAGTTAGCTTTTAAACATAACCTCGTTAAAAACTGAGAGCTTAAAAAACTCAAACTTGTTACTTTTAACCCTGTAATACCCAAAACCTGTTACTCTTCACAAACCACATGGACCATCTGTGTCACTAACTCTTATATTAATTATTCCATTATATTTTTTTTTATTATATAAAAAAATTAGAATATGTCAACCAAACGGTCGCTTATTATTTGGTTTCCTTAAGGTGGAAAGTTCTTGCACGCGTTCGACTGATCACCATGCAAATATACTTCAATTTCCGTTGTTTGAACCAAAAGATGTTTTAGATCGGCTAACTCTTCTACCTCATAAGGATCTTGATCTTATGCTTCTTGATTGTATGAAACCTTCATCAACCTCCAAAGGTAAGCTTTATATACCTTTATCCATATTTAAATAATTAATAAAGATGTTAATTACACATATGGTCTATAGCGCGCCACATGGCGATGCAACTATTACCCGTTATAAAGGGTTTAGCGACCAAATAGCGATGATTCCATTTCGTTTGATAAATATAAATAGGCGTATTTTATGAAATCCAATTTATTTTAGCTAAAATAGCGATGTTTCCATACTTGTATATAACATAAGCGTATTTTAACTATCTTTTAGTTTCACAATACTGAAAAATCGTATTTTAAGGTTATAATTGCTACAGTCATTAATGTAAAATATTTCTTAAATTTTTTACTACTTTATCGCTAAAAATTAAATCATTACGTAGCATATCGGTAGCTTGTTGATATGGGTCACTATTTGCTTTTGGCAACTATATTTTGGGCAAAGTAAGAGGTTTGTGTACTTAGTTTCTAAAGTAACAAGTTTGAGGTTTCCGCTTTCAATTTTCAAGGCTAACTTCGGTTCATTTTTCTCTTAAACTAGCATGAAATGACCAAACTACCCTTTGAGTTTAAACAAAAAGTCAAATGGTATTTTGGTCATTTTACCCTGATTAAATAGAAAAGTTAATAGAAGTTAGTCTTAATACCTAAACTTGTTATAAAATTGAACGCACAAACCCCAAACTGTAGGAACCATCTATGTAATTAACTTTTAATAATAAATGTTTAATATGTTATTAATAATTGCAGTACAAAATGGAGGCAGTTTACCAACATTTCCTTGGTCACATATTTCTGGTGGGTATTTCAAAACAAACCCTGATGTGGTCAAGTCAACACCAAATAAGACCACTTGTCAAGGTAGATGGGTCAAAATTGGAAAGTCAACCACTTCTTTAGGAGATAAAAACACTACTAGTTATCTTGCAGATTTTCAGGACCTCACTTATAATCAGAATTTAGTTCCATTACAAAGTCAACAATCAGAGTCAACCCAAAAAGTCAAATCTCCATCGTTACCGACTCTTGATCGAGAAGTAACCACTCCTTCTGCCACCCGTACAACCGCTTCTAAAAATCCAGGTATTTTTTCTTTTTTTTTTTCTAATTTTTTCTATTTTTTTCTAATTATTTTTATTTTTATTTTTATGAATATATTATCATTTTAATTTTTATGCTAAATGCTGATTTGTGAAATAGGTTGCGTGTTTGTGAAAAATTTTATAATGTCATATTCAGATTATAAATTACATATTTGAAACATAAAATTTAGGTCTTTATGATGACAAATAGGGGGTATAATAGTAAATTTTTCTAATTTTTTTTCCGCAGATGGACACTCTGCAGGTGTATTATCTGCTGCTCAAATATTATGCAACATTGCATCTGAGTTTCGTAAACACGACCAATACGCGCCTGCCAGCTGGCAAAAGAAATCTTCTCATAAATCCATAAGAACCAGCAAGTTAACATCAGATGAAAAACTCGAAAAAGCATTATTCACCATCCCAAGTTCAAGACCCGTGGGACCCACCAACGGTCCAAACGACTCCAAATCACATATTTCAAAGAAAGTCAAACTACCGGTCAGCGACCTCACCAAAGGTCAATACCATTGGTCAACTTCAACACCTCAATCAAGCAGATCATCATCATCATCATCACCAAACAAATTCTTCAAGAATTCATCAATGGAAGCAAAACACCATGAAAGTAATAACAGTGGTTTGATGAAAAGACCAATTACAACCCCGCCTGTAAAATTACCAAATAAACCCTCAAAACTGAGGAAACTTGTACCGATGGAATGGAAAAGCCGGGGGGACGAAAAGGGAAATGCAAAGTACTGAAAGTTAATTCTTTTGGTTTATTATGTTGTTAGTTTATTGTAATCTGAATTAGTAGTTTGGTGTACATAATTTTAGAGTTTATGGTGTAGAATCTGTAGTACAGAAAGTTTCCCTTTGTGGGCCCCATGTATGTAACAGGAGGGATAAAAATATATATTTTTTTCCCTTTCTAGTTTTCTTTTCTTTTTGGTGAATAATGGTTTATGTTTTTCTATTCAAATATCAAAAGCATACATTAATTTTTCTTTTACAATATTTTGATGTTAGTTTTATTAAATATATATGGGTTTTTTCTTTAGAACACATCTGGCAGACTTGTTTTGCTGTGTGTGCATAAAATGTAATTTCATGATATTTTAAATTTATAATTACTGAAATTTGATGCAATTTAGAAGTTTAATTATAATATTTGGGGTTTAATTCCTTAACTATAGTTAATCAAAAGTTGCTTAGTTCATTGACAACTTCTATATAATCATGTTAAATGTGTTATAACATGCTATGTATGTCATTTGTGTTATTGAACTCATTATATTTAATAGTGTTGAACGTGTAGTGTCATGTAAATGGTTGGTCAAATGAAACGTTTAATTAACGTTTCCTGCCAATAAATGTATTAAACACATCGTCTCTTTTTTAATACGTTTAACGCGACAGATTTACCGGCCATGCATGTATCTCACCTAAACATTTAACCATAAAACCACACTTTAAATAACAAATTTACTAAAAAAATGTAAAATTCATAGACTTAACTTCACTGAACCTGATGTATCTATCTTATGTTTTCGAGATTTTCTATTATTATTACATCGATAAAGAATCTTTGCAAAGTGAATGTATAGGTTTAATCAAATTCGAAACGTATATAATTTAGATATATTACGTTGCTTAAAACAATATGGGGATGTAGCTCAGATGGTAGAGCGCTCGCTTAGCATGCGAGAGGTACGGGGATCGATACCCCGCATCTCCATTCCGATTTTAAACTTCTTTTAAAATGTTTATTTTACATATTAGTTTATTCTTGTTTCAATTTTCTTTTTCTCTTTCTCTTTCTGTTTCATCACTTATTTGCCCCTGAGTTTCGATATATTAAGATAGTTGCTAAAAATACACTTCCTTTTATCTATTCAATTACTAATTCTTGAATCATGTGAATCATAATTAAAAAACTGTTTATCTACGTTTGAAATTTTAATTCGGGTGTTCTAAGATTAATTAACAATTTCCTTCCAAATCCATAAGATAAGCCCAATTCTATTCGGCCCAAATGCCTTAAAATCATTCAAATGGCTCAAATCTGGTTCAATTTTAACTAAAATCTGAATTTTAATTCAGTTATGTTTTTAGTTTAGGTGTAAAAAAACTCGAGCAAAATAATCCAAAATTTAATTGACAAGTAGGTCCAACTGAAAGCATGTATTCCAAAGGTCATCATCATTTTTGTAGGTTAAGTTTGTGGTCCTTGAAGTTGTACCTCTTTGGCTCTTTCGTATTCGTTTGTTATTCTCCCATTGTTTCACAAAGGATAATAATATCTTTATAATAGAAAATCAATGTAGAAGCAATTACAAAAATAGAAAAAGGAAAACTAAATGCAACGGTTGAAACGATCCCCGGAAAAAAATAACAAGTCTCGAAAAAATATTTTAAAGATACAAATCTCGGTTGAAACAAGTGTTCCAAGGTGATGACATTTTTTCGAGACTTGTTATTATAAAGATACAAATGTAATATTTTAATATCAACAAATTTTATTACATAAAATAATATAAAATCAAATTACAATTAAAATTTAAAAAATTAAAAAATTGATACTAATTAAAATATTTGTTATCAATTGTTAAATAAAATTGATATTTCATAAATGACGATTTGTCATAACACTATCTATAAATTAATTTGAAAATTTTAATTAAAAGTCACATAAATCTCGTCTATGAAATTTAAATAATAGTATAGTCAAAAGTTGATTTTTATTTAAATAAAAAAGAATAAACAAAATGTTAAAATAAAAAATTATAAAAAAATATGAAATTGATATATATATATAATATTATCAATAAAAATCAATTATTAAAGATAGATTAATAGATTAATTCATAATCACCTGTCAAACATCATGTAAATTTTAAAGTTAGATATTGATAAACGACGAATAATTTTGTATGGGTAATTATTTTACGCCCAAGTTAAGATAAGAATATTCAATATTCAATTAGAGATCTAATTCACGTGATGGATGAATATTCTACGGAATTGAAAAGAAAAGGCAATAGGAAAACAGGGAGCGTGGAGGCACGTGAAGGAAACCCAAAACGTTAAAGAGATCGTGATAGCGACTTTGAGCCAGTTGTCCCCCCTCGTACATTATTTCCCTCCTTTTGGTTTCAAGCAATTTCATATTTTTTTTTAAAGACAGAATCATAAATAAATTTTGAGACTAGCAACGCGTTCGAAACAATTCAAAATACCGAGTTGGGTACATACATAACAATCACTAAAAATACAAAGTGAATTATAAGAAAAATCTACACTAATCCTCTCATTGTATTGACTCCCAAGTTTTTCGATTCTTCATCCAAAGATAGCTCAACACTTTGATTTCTTCCATAAGACGATTAATTACCATGTCTTTGTCTTTGAAAATCACTTCATTTCCTCCTTTCCAAATACACCTCAATGTTGTTAGTAAAACTGTATGCACTGCCTCCTTTTCCTATGATTGGCTGAGATATGGAGATGAATTTCTAAAACGTCTCGAATTGTGAAGGTATAAATTTGTTGGATAAAGCACCATGAGCTAGCAAGTTGCCATATTATGGATGAGACATAGCATGATACAAATAGGTGCATCATAGTTTCTGGGATGTCCTTGCAAAACACACACATGTATATCTCAGTTGATCCCCCCAAAAAAAAATCTCATTGGTGGCATTATGATAGTGAGGCCAAGCATTCCTGTAGTTCAGATTGTTCTATTGTCGTTGCTGGGTTCCTAGACCAATGCCAACGGATAAAGCGATCATCCATGTTCATTCGGTCGCAAATGGTGCATGACTTTTGCTTATCCAGTAAAAAAAAGATTAGGGAATCTTTGACATAATGGCTCATTGAAAGCCCAAGTGTCAATCCAGAATTTTATTGCCCTTCCGTCTCCCGGGTCACGTTTTATCACGTGAGACAAGTGTATGTTGAGCTTGCCAAGCACTGGTTCTTTTCTTTAACTGTTGCTCCAAGTACCTGCAATTATTGACCTGCAAGGAAGAAAGATATGAGAACGAGGTGAGACATATAGAACATCTGTAACACCCCGAATTTTTGGTATTGTGATTACGAGAATTAAATAACCTTCCATCTGTTTAATAGCGTTCTTCCGGTTAGAATCTAGTATTTAGAACCTTAGAAAATCTAACGGTACCTTAGTTTAGCTAAGTGTTTATATGAAATAAACGTTTTGGTTATATTCATATAAGAATTTAGAAGCGTTTGAATGTATGCGAAATTTGGATTTGAGCGACGGTTTGAAAGTTACACGCTTAACGAGGAGCGTATGATAGGTCCAAAATCTAAACATCTCATATGGGAGTGAAACCAATGGGGTTAGATAGAGAATTGAAAATCGTGAACGTAGGCGAAAACCGCGCGAAAAACGGAGTCCGAACGAAGCGGGAAATGACGAAACAAGTTAACCAGTCGCGCTGAACCAGGCGATGACACGTGTCAGGACAGGTGTCACCGAGAAAGCTTAGTCAGAGGACACGTGGCAGATCAGGAGGACACATGGCGATCAGGTGGACACGTGTCAAGATCAGATCATGAGTCAGCGTACACGTGTCATGCAACGGAGGGTTCCACGTGGCTTCACCCCTACGCGCCACGCGCAGGGGGACACCCTCAAACCGCACGACACGCGTGACAGTCAAGAATTGCCTATATAAGGGCTGCTTCGGGCAGCTATAAACCCGCACCTCTGATTCGAACCTCTGGTTCATTTTACGTTCAAATACCCCTCTAGACTCATAGTGGAAGAAGTTAGGTGTTCGGGAAACACCGGAAGACTCTCGGGAAGCTCTCGATTGGCGTGTGAAGTTGGTGGAGCGGGAAATCCTTAGGAACGATAAGTGGAGGTTCTGCTCGAGTAAGGTGAGTTCTTCGAGCCCCCTTCTAACTGTTTGCAAATGTTTTGGGGCCTGGTATGCATACGCAATATGCTAATTGTTTATATTGTGATATATATATATATATAGGTATATATATATAATTGTTATGTTTGATAAGCGTATTCTGTGATAGATACGTAGGGGTTATGGTATAGATCGATAGGTGTTGTTATAATAGATCTAAGATGATGATTGATATGTGTTGGAAGTATGATAAAGGTATATCTAGGATAGGTTAGGTTGTGATTATTGTAAAGGTAGACTTGTATATATTGATGGTGTGGTGGGCTTGTGGCTGGGTTTATCCCAAGATACGCCCTATACATAAACATTATCAGTATGATAAAAGTATACCGAGGTTATGTTAGTTGATCTATAATATCTATGGTATAGTATAGATCTAAAGAGATGAGTTGTATAGATCTAAGGATATGAGATGTATAGATCTAAGGAGATGATTGAAGTGAGTTGAATAGATCTAAGGAAATGATTGATGTGAGTTGTATAGATCTAAGAAGATGATTAAAGTGAATTGGAGATATGTTGAGATTATGGTAGTAGACTTTCATATATTGATGATGTGGTGGGCTGGTGGCTGGACTCGTCCTACATACACCCTATACATAAACATCATCAGTATGATAAAAGTATACCAAAGTTAGGTTTGTTGATCTATAATATTGTGAATATAGATCTAAGGATATGATAATTATGATTGTTGTGGTGTATGAGGTGTTCGGTAAACGTATTTAGGATATAAATACGTAAGATTGAAGTATAGATATGATATTGATTTGTGACGTTATAGTGTTAAAGGAATATTGGCTTTACTTTAAGTATTGAGGTTATTGGGATTATCATCTGTTATGACGAAGGTAGACTTCCATGTATTGAAAGTGTGGTGGGTTGGTGGCTGGGTTCGCCCTACATACGCCCTAAATATAAGCATCGTCAGTATAATGGAAGTTTATCTGAGTTAGACTAATGAGAAACCGATACGTTGGAACAATGCTTAAAGTAAACCAATGTTGTTTTAATATTATCAAGTATGACTGGGTGTGGGTTGGTTAAATAGGTATGAGTACCTATATGTGACGAATCTTTGTTAAAAAGATGATTTTGACAAAGAATATGTTCGTGATATGGTTTTAGTCATATGTAAACAATGTTAAGGTGAACCGGTTCTAAGCACGAGAGTGTCGTGTATGGACCAGGTCTTGATATAAATGGTTTTGGTAGAAGAAATAATAAGTTAGAATCAGTTGGCGATGTAAAGTCAGGAAACAAAGCAGAGATTTCCCCCTTGGGAGGGAATGACTAAGGCATGTTGTACAACAAATGGGGGGATGAGGCCTGTCCCAAAATGTGTGAAGCTTTGGTGGAATTTACATTGGAACTGTCGTAACTTATTAAAGTCTTTCATAAATATTGTGAATTAAATTTGGTAGGGTAATTAGTTTAATAACATGAAATGTTATTATATATATTAAGATGTTATTGATAGTCGTTTTATAATATGGTTATAATTAACGTTTTTGAAAGATGTTGGTCAAACTATAAACTTAGAACTGACCAGCGTAAGCTGACGGTTTTAAGTATGCATATCAGATGCAGGGGAAGCTTCTGGATGCAAGTGATGGACTGATTAGCATGGAGACATCTCGGACTTAGTTATGCTGGCAAATAGTTAGTAAAATATGATGTAATTTGTATTACCACTTATGTAAATAGCAC
>WOUH02000015.1:448160-462633 GCA_009936405.2 Stevia rebaudiana
TCTATGTTGTCATACACATATCTAAGAGGTTTTAAACGGATTCTAAAACCTGCTTAATCAGTAACATAAAACTATGGTAAAGATAGTTTTACTAGACTCAAACCTAGGGAGGATTTCTCTAATTGATATCTAAGCATATGGAATATGTTTTACTAATCAATTGACAACAGTTTTACTTACGATAATCAATACCTGTGAACTCACCAGCGTAAGCTGATCCTTTCCAAATATATGTAATCTCAGGCATTTGGATTCTAGCCAGGATATTGGCTATCTATGTAGGCCCTTGTGCAATAGTGCTACACACTAAAGGACGCTTCCGCTACATTACGAGAATACACATACACTATAAGTCGTGTATTCTTAGTTTATCTATTGATCAATGGGCTCAATCCTGCACCACCGGCAGTTGAAGTGACAGACCCACTCACGGACCGGTCGGAGGCCGGGGAGTGGAGTGTTACAATGCCCTTAGTCTTAATACCCAAACTCGTTACAAACTGAAAACAGAAGCCCGACTTGATACTTTTAAACTTTAATACCTAAACATGTTATTTACCTAAACCATATGGATTATCTTAGGGCTGTTCAAAAAGCTCGTGGCTCGCTCGAAAATAGCTCGAAAAAAGCTCGAAGAAAGCTCGGCTCGAAAAAAGCTCGCTCCAAAACAAGCCAAGCCGAGCCGGCTCGAGTTCGGGTACTAGTGAATATTCTTCTTTACAAAATTAGCCACATGTACAAACACGTCAGCAACTTCTTAAAGGCGTTAGGGTTTTTAACGGTGGGACCATTATTCAAACAAAAAGTAAAAGATGGGACCGCTGACAGTGATATTTTCAGGTGGGATTATTATTGGCCAATACCCAAAAGTTGGGATTATTTAAATCCAATTTGCCTTTAATATATGTACATAAACAAGATCAATTTCATGTATGTGTGTCTGTGTGTGTGCCTGTAATGTAAACAAGATTGATATAATGATACCAAAAGGGAAAAAACAGAATTATAACTTAAAATGAGTTTTAATTATGTGATGAGTGGTAGGGAGATTATACTAACTGAAGCAAAACCTGTGCTTAAATCATTAAAATCTCCAAAAAATGAGTTAAACTGGATTAAACTAGCAGCATTTGAACCCGCAAACGCATTTTGAGCATCTTGAAGAGTTAAAATCCCAAAAAACAGCATAAATTTTAGGTAATTGTTCCAAGATGCATCAACTGATAAGTGTTTAAGAGGAAGTGATGATTTTGGTGTCAAAATATTTCTTGAATATGATTTATCTGAAGTACTGCATTCCAAATCATCCATATTGCGCTCCAGTTTTGTTGCATTGTCACCATCAGAATGAAGTACCTTAAAATCCAATGTACATGACAGCATGTTAAGCAACATCAGATTTTAAAAATAGGCATATTCTCACCAAATTTGTTAACAGAATGTCATAAAGTACAAATATGAAGAGACGAACATTTGTTCTTGAGAGATGAAATTGTCTGAAACCACTATCATGCAATTTGATGCAATGTTGCCTGCAACAGCCAACATATTAGAGCTTATTTCTGTAGCTTGTAACTTTTGATGCTAAAAGTATCGAAATTTCTATGTAATTTTCTGAAGTTTGAGAAACATTATAGTAGTATTAGTATTAAAACTTTGGCACAATGTGACTTGAAAACGAGCTTGTGAATACATGAACTTTTAATATGGTTTTCTGTAACTTATAAAGTGGAACAACTAAAACTGTAAGAAATTACTAGTCAGAATTGCAACATTTGTCATTTTGGGACGTATGAAGACTGTAATTGGTTATTCAATTTGCAAAATTTCAAGCTAGCATTACAGATTTTGCTCGAATGCTCGTTATGATTAATTGTTATTAGTATCCAATTTTAATATCAGTTCTGAGAGCAACGAACTACGTTTCTAAATTTGTTCCAAAAGTGACGTGAAATTTCAATTTCATCCATTTATCATTCAAAAAAACCTTACGAAAAGCAGACCAGAAGGTGAAATTGTGTGACTCAAAAACCAACACTGAATCCTTAGTTAATTTGGTGTCACTTCGAGCATAAACCCTGGCACTTCTAATTCTACAAACCTAATAACCGGAAATTGCATCATGCATTGCTCTCAATCATCAATTCGGAAAACTATTAACAACTATTCATTACAAATAAAGCTAATTTCCTAACAAAAAAAGTTCGAAAATCTAATAATACCTGGAGAAAACGCGAGATCGAGAACTATGAACAGACGAAACATTAGAATCGAGAAAGCATCGAAGCTTTTGTATAGGTTTAGAAGATCGAGTCGAAAACGAGGTCATCTTCCTCGTCAGCAACATGGTCTCTGATGAACAGAGAGTTGTCATGCTTCGCATTCTCACCTGCAACTGTGTGTGTGGATCATCTTCCTTTTTAATTGGTTTCAGATTGTTATGGATAAGCGAAACGAATGTGAGACCGTTACTTTCCCACCCCAATCTTTTTTTTTTATCCAAATTCGATTGTACGTTGCGCATCATGAATTGTATGTTGAGAAATTGCTTTAACCTTTTTAGTTAGAATAGTTATACTTTTGTTTCTTTGCATTTATAAAGATTTTCGGTGGTTTTTATTGTTTTCAAAACTGTTATAAAACTTCAATTATGTTTAAAATATTTATACGTTTCATCATATCCACTAACGTCGTTAATTTTTTTTTGTTATACTAGTTATGCGCAATGCACGTGAGAGTATTTTGTGTTTCTTTTTAACTCAGAGGGACTCTTTGTTTAAACAACTCAAAGTTATTAACACCTACTCTTACCCTACCGTTCTTCTCCATCTGATTTTCCTCCAAATCAAACCGTAGCAGGATCACCTAAACCGGATTACCCCGCTCCCTCATCTCTGACACAACCTACACTTAAGACCACCTTCAACCACAGTCACACCATTACCAACGTCTGTCAAATGTTTTCAAATGCTTAATCCATAGCTGTGAGCAGATTCATCCGTAGATAAAATTCATAATCAATGGTTATGTCGATTATGAACAAGTCATGGTTGTCGCATGCCGAGTGGTGTTGTCTGACTATAGCAATCGATTGGTGGTGTTGGCTGTGATGCTCGATCATTGGTGGTGAGCAACAACTGTTGAGTGAATGGTCGTAGATGGTGACAAATGGTGGGTTTTAACGATGGTGGTGTGTCTAGTCAGAGATGGTGAAGAGGTGAACCATCGGAGTTAGTGATGGTCACAGAGGTGGTAAAGGTTATCGCTGGTGGTACAGGAATCAGTGGTGAAGGTAGTTGCCGGTGGTGCTGTAATCGGTGGTGAAGATGGTCGTCGGTGACTGGTGCTGGTAGTGGATGAACAAGATGAAGGTGGTGGATGAAAAAGATGAAGGTGGTTGGTGGTAATGATGGATGAAGAAGATGAAGGTTTGTTTAGAACAAGTTACAAGAATGATGCCTAAGTTTAAAAAAACCGAAACACCCTTATGGCATCACTTATGACTGATTTAACATGCTTTAGTGGAAAGGATGAAACATGTAATATTTTTTATAAATAAAGAATGTTTTTTCAATTTTGAATGCAAAGTACAATCACTGAAATCACTGTAAACGTAGAGCACTGTAAACGTAGAGGACAAAAAGTATAATTTACCTTTTATTTAAAACTAAATTACCTACGTAGGCCATATAGCCGAGGCGACAACACACTAAAACAAACATTGGAGAGATGTAATTGATTATAACAAATTTAAATATAAAGGATTGTAGCTAATATTTTTAAAAGTTGTAATACATTTTAACTATCTTTACATACAAGACGTGTGTATTATGTGAATATAATTTTGGAGAGTTAACCAAAAAGTTCAATATGTGCCCTCCATTTTATGAGTAACGTATGTGTTAATCAATCTAGGCCCTCCATATAAGATGTACCACATGTATACACATACAAAACATCTTAAAATTTAGGTCACATGTTGAAAAATAGAGGGTTCGGATTGAGTTTTTAGATTAACTTTCTTAGATCATGTTTGCATAATACACACCTGCTATATATAGATAGATAAGTTTTCATCAAATATTTCTTTTGGTTAGACTAATCGACTATTAATAACTAGTTCAAAATAAATGATAAGACACGTATATGGGTGGATAAAACCGAAACTCATTTAAGTTGAGAAAATCTCAGAAACCCCAATATGTTACATATGTAACAACGACTGTTTTCAAAATTTTGATTTTTTTAGATAAATTGTAAATTAAATCTTAAGAATTTTGGTGCGAAAATTTTAAAAAAAGCATCGAGTAATAAAAAAGTGAAGAAAATACATTTAAGTGAGCATTAAAAAAAGAACTTTTTAGCTTGTGTTGATAACGTTTCTCATCTCAAATAGGTTTCGTAATTATATTTTCTGGACACATAACAGAAGTTCAAAATATGGGACTAGCCCACTTGGTAGAGGCTCTTGACTATTAGATAGGAGGTCTTGGGTTCAATCTCAAACAATGAAAGAATTATTGGTGTAATTTAGGAGTAGGAGTATGATTGGCTGAAAAATCTTAATATAACAAAAGTTCAAAATTTAATCCTCCAA
The DNA here is from genome assembly GCA_009936405.2 of Stevia rebaudiana. Lineage (NCBI taxonomy): Eukaryota > Viridiplantae > Streptophyta > Magnoliopsida > Asterales > Asteraceae > Stevia > Stevia rebaudiana. The sequence continues at coordinate 452,758 of WOUH02000015.1, forward strand.
AAACACCCAAGTATATCTTTTCACAGAACCTAATATATCTGTTTAATAATAACAAAATAATCACTATCAAGTGGTTAGCAATTAAAGGGAGCTGCACAATACCGAACTTGGCACCGGAATCTATTGAAATGCACTCTTGCTTGGAGTTAGCGAACCAAGTTCGCTTAACTGACTGCATTGACAGATAGAAGTGACTGGGTGGTTCTGATGAAGTTTTTATGGTTAGAGAAACGAGGAAAAGTATTGACAAAGTGTTATTTGCTTAATATAACACGATGTTCAAATGGATAAGATTGCTACAGAAAAAGATTAATTTCTTCGTACGGAGAGTTGGGTTGGATCGACGGTAGCACTTGTTAACCAAAATATTCATGTTGCATCGACGGTTTGCGGTGGTTGTGAGTTGGAGCTAGAGTTTGTGGATCACATATTTATTGGTTGCAATTGCGTCTGTAACATGGAATTTGGTGAGATCATGGTGCAAAATAAAGATTTACATAGGTGCAAATGTCAAAGATAAATTGTTGTTTATGGAGACAAGCACGAAAGCAAAACCTATAAGAAGACGAGGCAAAACTTGATTTTTGTCACTCTTTGGTTTCTTAGAGAAGCTAGAAACGATCTCGTTTTCAATAATACTAAATGGGTGTCAGAGAAAGCCATGAGGAGATAAAAGAGTGTACTTTTTTTTTGGATAAAAAATATATTTAAATATAACTTTTTGAAGCGGAAAGATTGATGTACTTTTAAGATTTCGTTGTAATGTTTTGGGTTACTCCCTGTTTGCGGTGCCCGTAAATGTATATATATATATATATATATATATATATGTGTGGGCACTCGAGATATAAAAGTAAAATTGCTCTAACTTTAACCTTATTTTTACTTATTTTTGTGAAAATTAAGTTTAAAGCGTTGGGTTAATCACACATTATGAGCCCGGGTCTTATTGAAAGCGGTCTATATATTTTTACGAGGTAGAGGTAAGGTTGTCTATATTTCACCTTCCTCGGACCGTACCTTTAATTGGATATATTGAGTACGATGATTATGATGATGTAATGTTTTGAATGTAATTTCCAGTAACTTGCTAGTTTTGTTTAATCGAAGTGTCTTGCTAATAGAAAAAAAAGTTAAGTGGTTAGCATGACTGGAATTAAAATCCATTCTTCTCTATAGGACATAGGTCATGGTTAAATAACTCGCTCCACGAATCTTAAAGACCAAACTAATCCCGGTTAACCTTGTAAAATCGGTTGGTTTACTCCGACAGATGATCCACCCATTCGTGGTCCCACTTATCAGTGATCTAACTGATTTATAAAACATCGACTTAAATGCTTTTTGTACAAGTGAAGTTACTCAAATTTAGAATTCATGCCTTTATATCGACAATATGCAATGTCAAGATAATGACCGTTTATATAATTAGTTAGTGCTGAATTTAATAGAACAATATATTGTGTCAAAGATAGATATGTAAGAACAATGTAGTCAAATCAGTAGAAATGCAGTTCAATCAGGTATACATTATGAGTTATGACATCATGCAACATTTAATTCAGATAATTAACTTTGATTTTGTATAAATAAGACTTTTGTTAAGTCTAACATTGAATATTGTCACGAACCCCCTCTTATATGGAAAGTCTGGTCTAACTCTGATCAATATGTTGTTTTAATCGAGTTCATCTGGCATCAGAGTTAGCGAACATCCAAAGAAAAACCCCACAGACCACCTAAACTTTGGTGTTTCCCAAAGGATTCGAACGCTGGTCTAGTGGGTAAAACACTGGTGTCTCAACCAACTGATCATTATTAAATGAAAATTAAATTTTAATAATCTTAACTTTGACCTATTAGCATGTAGTAACTCCAACTCAGGAAATTTTTACCCACACCCCTAACTTTTATATCATTTATCAATGATAGTCCTTCGCTAGCGTAACCTAACACTGTTATAATATTGCTGACGTGACATAACGACATGACAATGGTTTCTGACATGAAATAATGACATTGCAAGAAGTCCTTACATGTCAATGATGACTTGACAAGAATTTGCGGAAATTATGCCATGCCAGCAAATATTAACGGCGGTAGGTTCCGTTAACGTAAGACTATCACTATTAAATGATATACAAGTTGAGAGTATTGAAAAATAATAATTCTAAGATGAATTATTAATAAGTTATTTTATTGATATGATCCGGTAAATACAAAACCTGAAATATAAATTATTTAAATAATACTTAGAAAGTAAGATTGTCTTTTGAGTCCAAAGGAATGCTAACTCTAAAAAGGGTCAAATAAGTTTACCAATCACCACTCTCCGTAAGTTAACAAAAGAAAAACAATCAATAGTGAATAACTTCTTTTGCTAGATTTGAAGCAGATTAATGTAAAGCTATTAAAAATAGACTAAACTGATAAATGACAAAAGTTTCGTTATCCATAAAAGAAAGCCGAAACAAACGTACATATCTTGAAATTAATGTAACAACAAATGATGGCATTTTTGCCTTCTTAGAAAAGATAGATAAAAATCTATCCTTTGAAACAAAAAAGATAAAAGAAGCAAGAAAACAACATCAACAAAATCTAGAAAGATAGGCAAGTTCTTGATCACCAACATTCATAAAGTTTAATGTCAACACGAAGTCTAAAGTAAACCTCTCCCTCAAACGAGTCTGTCATGATGGTAGCCACACCTCTACTCATGAAGAAATCTCCTGTTCCACCAATAACAGAAATATCTCTCGTCTTGTTCATCAAAGGGTCAGCCCCTGCGAAGTTAATGCTACCCTTATGTGCTGTCGAATTGAAGACAAATGAGAATCCAAGCCATGCCGTAAAGATTTCTTTTTTGTCATAGATATAAAATCCTTGTGCTCGTCCAACGGGGGGCGAGTGCAAGTTGTTGTCTAACGTTATGGGATCGTCAAACACAACTATGTTCCCAAAATGGTTGTTTTTCGTTAAGATTGTGTGATTACCCCAAGCTGGTGCACCCACAATGGCCGCAGTGGCATTCTTGAAGTTTTTGCCATTGTATAAAATGTCGTGGAAGTAAAACACCATCTCCTTACAAGGACGACGAGAGCGGATGCTTTTCTTTGGTGACGCAAAACATCCTAAAATGAGCACGAAGAAGATTGTTAGAAATAGTAATGAAATTTGATGCTTGGATCTCATTATGGAAAGCAAAAGCTAGAAAGAATGGTTTGAAAGAATTTGTGAAGATAAGTGTTGTTTAGATGTCCTTATATAAGGTTTTAAAACAGTTTTTAATTGATGGAACCTTTTACCTTTAGACTTGTATTCTATGACTTAAAGTCTAAGATTATTCATCATGATTCGTTGCACTAAACAATGGGTCCACTTTCTCAATATAGTTGTAAAACTAACATGTTATTTTATTTTTCTATAAAAAGTAATATCTGAGTAAAATTTGTTTTGAGTCTAGCTTGTTCAATATAAATACTATTTTATTGATACTAATATTGTTGATTTCATAAGCTAACCAACTGAGAAATATGCTACCTATAATAATCATTATTGATTTCCCAATAATTTATAATGTTCCGTCAACGGTCAAGTTCTATCCAGTGAATTAGGTGATCAAGAAAGATATCTAATCATTTTCGAAGTTGTTATCTTAATTTTAAATTATACTTGTCAAATCCCCGGCGTTTTCATTTAAACATAAAACATAAACTTGAAACTTTTTACATGTTTATAGTTATGACACTATACTATTTCTATTCACGTAGTTTTCTTTTAAACATAAACTTGAAAGTTGAAACCTTTTATATGTTAAGTTTATGACACTATACTATTACTATTGACATACTTATTTTTATTTCCCAATAACTGATATGTTACTTATTTTGGAATCATATAAACTTTTCACATACTAATGGTGAACATGATTCTTAGACATCCTTCAATGCAAGGCCTATGAAGCCGTCGTTTATTTTTGTTTTGAACGACCAACGAATACTTTTAAACTCAGTCATTCGGGGAAACCCATTAGAGAAAAGCCACTCATGCTCGCAAAACGCAGATATCGCTAGTGACTTGGCCCGTCCACCATTTCAGAGGAAACCCACCACTCGATCGAAGGCCCACTGTGACAAAACCTCTTGCTTACCTGAAAATGCTTAAAGTAAGACTTCAACTCATGCCTTCACGGCTTCACACTAGAAGGTCATGGATACCTCCTTCCAAACCGGAAAACTGACGTCTAATGTGAGGGAGAAAGACTATCGTCATGCACGAGTGAGAGATGAAGGGAAGCCCATGCAAACAAAGGTGGAGAGGATTAATCATGGGATAAAACACATTCTTTTGTAATAAGCTATCAAGTATAAACTAAAATTTATTTTAACCTTGTATAAAATCAAATATTTCTATAAACTTAATGGGTAAAGTAATTAAAGTTTAAGGAGTTAGATATTCTGTAAATGTTTGTTCCAAACAAATAATAAAGCGATCCGAAAAAGAAAATGTCATAATAAATTAATGCCAAAATTGACAAACGCTTAAGACGTGAAATACTCAAATACCTCAGTATTTTTTTTTTAAATCAACACTTTGAGAAATACATACATCGTAAATGAAAAGAGCTTAGTAACCAACTTTCAAAAGAGTATAATTAGGTCACTGATGCATCTTTTACTCAAATTGGGTCACTAAACCTTCAAATCAGGTCATCATCGAATTTTGTTTGTTTTAAGAAAGTAATGAAAGATAAGATATTGAAGTTGAAATTTCTAATTTATGTAATTATATTAAAAAATTTTAAAAACTGGCTAATTTATTCAATGATAAAGTTTTAAGTGTTGATTATGTAATCCCGTGTAATACACGAGTTTTAAGCTAATAATATCAACAGTTCAAACACTACATAGAATTTGTTGTCTAATATACAAGTAAAAAAGTGATGCCGAAAATAAACAATCAATCACTAGTAAAAGGGAAAAAATGTTTTTGCTTTTTAGTTTTTTCTTTATATACACTCGTAAATGATGACACCACAAGAACTACGAATGGAGTTTGATCTTTTTATTACGCTTTTTTAGTAACTGCAATCTTATACCCATAATTCAAAAAAGTATTAATAAAAAATCGATTACAGCGACACATTTTAGTAGGGCACGTTATATAGTAAAAGCTTGGGGAGCTCGGGTTGAATATGTTGAAGCATGTATATTTTGATAGTTAGACTTAGTTAGAGGCTGTTTGACAACTTTTGAATGAGTAAATGCTGAACCAGTAAGACGTCTGAATCATTAAGTGCTGAATCAGTAAGAGTTCTGAACCATTACAAGGCAATATAATGCTTAGCCGTTTAGAGGAAAATGTCTGACCAATTCACATAAGAGGTCTTAATCATTCAGACTCAGTATAATGCTTAACCATTCAGATGCAAATGTCTGAATCATTCAGACATCTGCTCATGAAACAAACAGTCTGAATAATTAAGTGCTGAACCAGCAAGAGATCCGAACCATTAAAAGCTTGTTAAAAGGTAAACACACAGCCTCTTAAATAAATGTCTTGGTATGAAGTGTGTCATTGTTGGGGTGGCTCCTCAAATTTGTTTTCTCACATCTTACCCTTTTATTACGCCCTGTTTTGGAGCGCGCTTGTAATATATATATGTGTGAACTCTCGAGGGGCAAAGGTAAAATTGCACTAGTTTTAACGTTATTTTACTTATTTTTGTGAAAATAACATTAAAAGCGTTGAGTTGACGGTTAGTCAGGTATCATGAGCCACGGGTCTCACTGGGAGCAGCCTCTCTATTCCTACGAGATATGGATAAGGTTTGTCTTCATCTTACCTGTTATACATGGATATTCAGTGGCTATCTTGAGGATATGCGATGGCTCACTGAAGGATCCTGATTTCCGATATTTGTCCTTATCGTTATTATAACTTGTGTAAATATATTTAATACTTCATTTGAATTATTATTTATGTTTACTAACACATGACTGAGAATTATTTGCAGGAGTTATCTTACTTCTTATATGCAGGATATTTAAAGGATCCTTGATCTAACGCCTTAGAAGATTATTGCTGTGAATAATCCTCGAATTATCCACGTGTTGATTATGAAGACGTGTGGATGACTCAGCTGGACGTTCCATTCCCGAATAAAGTGGATCGAAGACTCATCTGGGAATGGACGAAGTCAATAGAAACGTGGACCATGACTTCCTTAGAAGTAGGAACTAATTCTATTGTGACCGTTGTAATCTTGTAACTATATAAAGAAATCGATGGTATTAGGTTTACACACAATCGAAACACTCACAACATACTACACTCGAATACATCAATCTCTCTTGCGATCACAACTTACTAACTCTTTTTTGCAGTCACTTCTAGTTCGAATATCAAGCATTCAAGCACTATTCTTAGCTTATCCTTCACATAATCACTTAGATTACCATCGGTTTGCTTTACTTTTGTACTTGTTTGTTTGATTAATAATATTTACTAGATAAGTGGTTTTTTGGTCACTTATCCGAGGTTTTATGCCGGCAATCTGTAAGAATTAAGGGCTTTTCTCCCTAAAAATCCTTGAGTTATCCTTTCCACATTCTACTTTTTGTTAACATATCCTTGAGGATTCTTTAGGATATTGAAATATATTTAAGCATAGTAAAGGATAAAATGGTTAACTCAACTATTTGACACATTTCATATTTTGATAAACACTTTGCCCCACTTAACTAATTTGGAATAGCTAAAATTGACACTTGTTAATTTTTGACCAAAACAGGGATCATCAGAATACCAACATTTTTAATAACTCTAGAATTGGGGTTTTTAAGTCTTTAAATCGTTTTCCAAAATCTGTTGTTTTTCTTGATTTTAACCCTTCGCTCAAGGCTGATCATGTTTCCGATGAATGGGTTTGTTTCCAGAATACACATTCACTCTCCGACTGAAATATCCATTTCCAGCCTTGATCGAAGACTTTTTTCGTTTAACAAACATGAGTTATGTCCAACTAATGCCGATGGGTTGGAGAATCCTGGTCACCATCCATCATTTAAACGAGCATTTCCACCTAGAAATCGGGATTCCTGAGATTTCAGTTTTCTATTAACTTTTTGCTCATGGACAACGTCGTTTTGTCTTCAATAGAAAACCAAAACATGCAGCTTTAGTTTTTAACCTATCCTTGAATGATTCCGAGTGGAGGAATAAATTCTTCTTCGTCAAGTGTTCATCAATCCCGAATGGGATGAACCTTGCAAACACTTGGATAGAAAGAGGTAGGGTTTACAGATTTCCTTTCTGTTGATTTTATAATTTTTTTTTAAAATTTTATTTATTTATTTATTTTTTTTTTTGCAGTTAAGTTTGATTCGATCATTGAAAGAGGGTCTGACGAAAAGCTTGAGAGGTTGTTTAGCTTGAGTGAAGAAGTTAGGAAGTTTGGTTATCAATTTTCACCGTGTAGTACAGATCTAGACGTTTCCCGTTCCATGGAAAGCAGTAAGGATCCTTTAAGGATATTAGATTTATTCTGTTTCTAATTTGTTTGAGATTATTTGCAGACGCGCTCTTTGACCTCGATGATATCGATGATTTGGCTAAAAAAGAAGAAACCAGTTCCCAGGTAACCAAAACGCGTGCAGGACTCCTTCAAACAAGAAGAAGAGGGTAGCTTCTGAAAGCCACGAAGTTGTTGACCTGGATGCTGGACCAGATGTGTTTGAGTTGCTCAAGAAGGTATGAATAAATTTTAGAAATAGGATCCTTAATTATCCTTGACTGTATTCATCTCTTTTCAGATGGAGGAGAGGCTGAAATATGACAGGAAGGTCATGCATAACGAGTTGCTAGATGTGAAGAATGCCCAACTCGATGCCTATGGGAAATACAGGCATTTCGAGAAAGAGGTCACGAAGCTGCAAAAGGAAATTATCAGCATAAGATCTTCCCATGCAAAGGAGTTGAAGGATACCGTCGCTAACGCTAAACTTTCTGCTGTCATAAATGTGTATACTGCCCGAATCCAGATGGCTGAGATGGCTGGGGATAAGGGCAAGGAGTTATGGGGTAGTGAGTTGAGTGGCTGGAAGAATGTTGTCGAATCCCTAATGGCAAAGATTCCCTCGTCTGATGAAAGGATCCTCCCTCCTAAGCATAATGAGGAAGTCGGGACTAGCACTGGTGCTGCGAAGGAAAAGGATGTGGTGACTCCGGCGGCAAGTGAGGCAGCTAATGTGGCGGCAGCAGAGGTGGTGACAGCAGTGGTTGTAGAGGTGGATAAAATTGGCGATGAAGGACATGATACCCGGGCCTAAGCCAATTTACTGATTTGATTAGGAGTATCCTTGGAGGATATTGTTTCAAAACAATTTACTTTTTAAAGTCCCCGTGTGTTGGAGCAGAAATTTTAATCTTTTGTTTGGTTGTTTGGTTGACACTTTAACTTAGATGGTTGTGGATATTTCTAATATGCTTTAGTTATACGATTGTTGTTTGTATTCTCTTTTGTATTCTTTTGCAGGTTAACTTTTTCAAGGAAAGGATAAAGAAGCAAGGACTGAAGATATAGAAGAATAGAGTTAGGATATAGGATATTTGTAAAGTTGTAGATTCTATTCTTGCTTTTTTTTTGTAAAATTTATTATCAATAAAAATATCTTAATTTCAATAGCCTTGCTATATCTAGAGTAAAACGTAGAAATACATACCTGGAAAGTTTAGAATATATTGCCCCAGCGTATTACCTGAAAACGAAGGATATCAGTATCCTCATACCTGGCAAGGATTTTGATAAAATCCTCAAACTTTAGATGAGTGATGTCTCCAAGAACATTCGTTTAGTATCTTTTATCCTGAAACGATCCTAAGTTCAGAAATATATAAATCGTTATTTTGCAAGCGAATAAATGCTGGTGACTAAGACCGAATGTTCTTGCGACTAAGGCAATTTAAAATTAGTAATATCCTTGCCGACTGTGGCCCTTAAGTAAAAATAAAGGGCTTTCTTTACCATATCGTGTGCCCCTGATGATACTCTTGGTCGGAGGTGAAAACCGTCCATGTCTGAGGATCCTTAAGATCATCTTGCACTCCTGGCGATATTCTTAGTTGGAGATGAAAACCGTCCACGCTTAAGGATCTTTAGGAATAGTCAGGTCTTATTGAAATTATCAGCTACCCGAGAATGAACTGGTCCCAATATCCTTAACTATCCTTAGGATAACGTGCGCTCCTGGCGTGGTGTATAAACCAATTTTCATGATAGAGGTGAAAACCGTCTAATCCTTAGAAGATTTGTGGGAAATCTTGGATCGAGTGTGGGATGGCCAGTCCCAGTCCCTTTCTGGTGTTAATTTGGTCAGTATCCTTTGTAAGTATCCTGAAGGGAACCTGCAAAACACTTAAACCATTGTGAAGGTGGGCGTTAGGAAGCCTAACGCCCCTCCGATGCTTAAGTCAGTATCAAGTCGTGAAAGGATAATAAAACAAAAGTAAATAAGAATATGTAAAGGATAAATCAAGAAAAATAATATTCTAGATGTATGGCATTCTAGGATCTAGGCAAGGGTGTTCCATGTAAAGTCATCAATTTATATGCCCCTTTCCTTGCTTTAGATTCTATTATGTATGGCCCTTCCCATTTAGGTGCCAAATTACCGTCGGCAGGGTTAGTGGTATTTTGGAAAGCCTTTCTCAACACTAGGTCTCCTTTGTTGAATCTTCTTATCCTTATATTCTTACTATATGCTTTAGATATCCTGTTTTGATAGGCTGCTATTCGGATTTTAGCTTGGTCTCTTAACTCATTTATTGTATCCAAGTCGTCTATCAAATTTTGTTTATTATTATCAGGATCCT
>WOUH02000015.1:479482-496572 GCA_009936405.2 Stevia rebaudiana
CCCCGTTCGTTGGGAGGATCGCGTCTCCCCTGTGGCGGACGATTATTACCATAAGAAACAGAAACATAGGTTTTGCGCTGCTAGGCATTACCACGGGGCATATTATGGACCACGGTCTATAATCGAAACTCTGCCACTAGGCTTGGTTGCGGTCTTTATGTAATTTACTATTGTACTTGTATATAATTGCGTATATTGACAGCAAAGAGCATTTATCGAATCATTGTTACGCACTCACCAACTTTATGTTGACTTTTCAAAACTAAAGCTTTTTCAGGTGAAGCTCAAAGACAATAGATTAGCATGCACGATAGAAGTAAATCGCATAGATATTGATATATATATTATAGTTCGTCCTACATATTATTGATGTTGTCTTAGAAACAGTACTTGTATTATACATTTGATGTATTGTGATTTATTCAATGATGTATAATCTCTTATGTAATCATGTGCTTATGACCCAATCATGGTCGCACCCTCGAACATGTGTATTATACATTGAATATTAAATTTATACTTTTATTTCATAGTATACTAGTTTATAACATAACCATCACAAGATGATCTAGTGGTTAGAACTCAAGGGTTCTCCATAGGAGACCCGGGTTCAGTTGGTTAAGGGGGCGTATGACTTGCACCAAATACTAGTTTATAACATGTGTATTACACATGTCTACATAATCAACACTTAGATTTTTTTCATTGAATCATTACATATATATATATATATATATATTAAATTACTATGTTGGGAGCACTTAAAAAATATATATATTCGAAACTTCTATTACTATAAATTATGGTTTGTGATTTAAAATTATTCATTAGAATATTTTTAAAAAAATTCCTTGAATTTTGTTGGTAATTATATAAATTAAAGAAAAGTTAAATTTAAAATTTAATAGAGTAAGTTGCGGGTCGCCTCTCAGATTTGCAAGGCTTAACAGTTTCAGTGTACCCTTAACGATAAAATGTTAAGACATGAAACGTTAGAGACGGATATTGTTAAGACTTGAAACGTTAGAGACGGTTTTTGTTAACCGTAGACTAAAACTGTGAAGTATTGCATACCTCATGGATAAAAAGTGTAGTTTACTCTTTTAAATGTATAAGATAAATACTTAATTAGATATGAACAGATTTAAATGAATTTGATATTTAAATCTATTTTATTATTTAAGATATAAAAATATAAAAATATAAATAATTGTGGTGTTGTCATGTGACATTATTCTGAATCATTTATTAGTGTTAGGTATAAATCATCAACACAATTTTTGAGATTTTTAAATTAGATAAATTTTGAATAAATTTATAATATAGTATTCAATCATGTATTATATTTTATATTAATTTGTAACAAAGTTTTACATAACTATTCATTTGATAATTACTTTCTTATATTTTCTAAACTATAGTTGTATTTTGATTTTATATCTTTTAATGTAATAAAGTATTTTCAATTATGTTAATTTACGAAGACATTACAAAATTACCTTTATTTCTGTGAATAGCAAAGGTTTGGACAACCGGCCCATATCATCTTAGCAAATGGATTACCATTCATTCAAAGAACATGAACATGATGAAACCTCTTGCTTAACCCGGAATAACTATGTTACACGTAAGACTCCAACTCACCACCTTTATAAAGAATGTCGTGGGTTAACATTTAGACAAATACTCTTTTCATTAAAAAATTACATAATTTATGTTTACAAACCCATGTAATACACGGGTGTAAGACTTAGAAAATTATATTTTGTTAATCAACTTGTGTTTTTAATCTCCTTAACATTATCATACATAAGTCATATATAAGATTTCTAACTTTGGAAATCATGTAGCGACCTATTTTTCTTATATTTTTCAGTTATACAAACTCAAAGCATAACAGTTTTGGGTCAAGATCCTACGTTGTGATCTAAGACATAGACCATCATGTAAGTGTGCATGAGTCGGTCTGTGTCAACTTTTTTCTTTAAGCTAAACCTAAAACCCAAATTCCGGGTTTAGAAATTGTTAAATATGTTTGGGTTTGTGTTGTAGCGTTTGGGTTTTTTGTTTCTGGTCTCTATTTGAGTTCGGTTAGTTCGCTAGATTTGTAGGTTCAGTTGGCGGCACAACATTATATGATCACATGGAGATTGCTATGCAAGATCTCCTTTAATAGGAGTAACACTAACAAAGACAACTATCCTTACATTCTCATTCTTAAAAGGCTACTTCTTTCATACTTGTCCGTCATGTTTGTTTTAGTAAAAAATTTACAAGTGTCAATTTTAGTTATTCCAAATTAGTTAAGTGAGGCTAAATGTTAGTTTAAATATGAAATGTGTCGAATCAGTGATTAAATGAAAATATCCTTTAATATCTTCTATTATCTTTCAATATCCTTAAGGATAGTTCAACAGAAAAAAGAATATAAAAATGATAACAAGGATTTTTAGCGAGGAAAGCCCTTTATCCTTACAGATCGCCGGCATAAAACCTCGGACAAGTGACCAAAGAATCACTTGTCTAGTCAATATTATTAATCAAACAAATAAGTACAAAAGTAAAGCAAACCGATGGATATCTAAGTGAATGAACGAGAAAAATATGCTAAGTAAATGCTCGAATACTTGATTGCTGCAAAACAAAGATTAATAGTAAGTTGCAAGTGAGAATGTTGTGTTGTGATGTGTTTAAACCTAACTCCACCGGTCCCTTTTATAGTAAAATGTTACAACGGTAATTAACAATAATCCCGATTAAAGGGGAATGATTCGTCCACTGTTTTCTTGACCGAGTCCATCGAAAGCACACTCCGACGATCCGCTTTTCATGGGATAACTTCCCTCTCGATGAGTCAGCTCCACGTCTTCTAATTCACATGTGGTTAATTCATTGATCATAGAAACGGTAACTATCCAGGATAGTTAATCAAGGATCCTTCATGTCATCCGATTATTTGAAACAACAACTAATCTGTGAACAAACCTTAACTGTTATTAGCAAACACTTATCATAATAATAATATGCAAATATTAATAAGCGTTCACAAAATATTAATAAAGTATAATTATTGCAGATCAGGATCCTTCACGTATCCTTCAAAATTCTGACCCTAACAATTGCCCCCAAATCCACTTGACAACTTTGTTCTTATCCCTTTTAACAGCTGTCAAGTGATTTGACCGGCGCAGTCATTACATTTAACCCTAGTTAACTTTTAAGGGCTAAGATTTCACGAGGATACGGTTAGTTTGACCATAGTCAAAGATACTTTTATTATAAAAAGCCCTTATATACCGCATATATCATCATCTTCATCCTCTGTAAGTTCTACCATTTTTACGTTTTACAGTTTCTATTGCTTTCTTTTAGGAATGTCTTGCGAATCTTCTTCTGGAATACGCGGTTTCCACGATTTAAAAATCATTCTGGATGATCGTCAAAACAAAAATGTTGAAGGTCCGTGCGGAATACGTAATCCGATAAGCGCGTATACATCAAAGACACATGAGATAAGAAAGAGATAAAGATGAAGAGAATGATAAGCATGACATAAGCAAAAGAGTTTTCATTTCACTGATTCAAGATAAGAGTTACAACTGATCAGAAATGGAAAACGTGCATACAAAATAAAATGAAAAACAATATATAATAATCAGTTTTGAAATTATTCGAAACTGATTAGTTTCGAATTAGATTAAACAAATTCGAAACTGATCAGTTTCAAAATTATTCGAAACTGATAGATTCGAAATTGGTAATTTCGAATTTAACTAATTTTGAAATTACTAATTTCGAATTTAATACTTTATAAACAAAAATTACATTTTCAATTAAACTAAAACAATTACATAAAACATCTAATCTAGAAACTAAACAATCAATCTTCAGTTTATCTCCGAGCACTTGATAATCTTCATGTTCCAACAAGACAGATTAAAAATGATGTTATATAATATTATTGACTAAGATTGATTGGAGAGGGTTTCGTACCTTCCATCATGTATCTATAATGCAAATTACACTCTTGGCAAGTTTAACTAATGTTAGAAAAATATACAAGTACATCATCATCTTCTGAAAAGGCTAACAGAAAAGACTAACAGACTATGACATCAAGGTATTAAAATAATATTTTATTCTCAAGAGGTAAATGGTTACACTATTGGGTGCTGTTAATTATACACCCAAAATCCATTTTTAGACCCATGTACGCCTCATATAGCCCTATATGTGGGGCTATACGAGGGCTGACCGGTCAATCCTGACAAAAGCCTGTAAAAGCAACCTATAAGCCATGCCACGTATATGTATAGGCCTATACGTGGCGTATAAGTACGATGATCAGAACTCCTTGTCGCATTTGACCTATACGCCACATATAGGTCTATACGTGGCGTATAGGTACGAGAATTCTGCATTTTTGACTGACAAGATTCCTATACGTGGCGTATAGGTTAACTGATACGCCACGTACAGATGATGTTTTATTCTTTCGGTGTTGATATATACGTTCGTTTTCATTGAAACAAACGAAGCATTTTAAAAAATTAAACGAAATCAAATCTAAAAACACGAAATTATCATTGAGATGTCGATTTGGTCTGCGGACTGCCTTTTTGGCGCCAATTCAAACTATCCAGTTGTGCCAAAAATCAACCAAGTAGAGACTGAATCTAATAGTACGTGGCCAGATCTTCCTGATTTAAATTACCAGCCACATGATAATTCTTCTTACGGTGCGCTGGATTTTAGCGCTCCTTACGTTGATAAAAGCACAAAAATGGTGGTTTATGGAACGTGAAGGTGGGGAGGAACAAACACAACCATGGTCTGATTCAACATATTGAGGGACAGTGACACCCATATGCTAGAAGACTGAACCCAGTTGAACAAAGGATGGTTGAGCATTTAACAGAGCAATGAATGGAGCTGCGCAACATCCTTTCTAGCATAAAACATCATAACCCCGCCAACGTCTCAATCCCGAGAGATGTATACAACGCCCAACAAAAAATAAAAAGCAAAAATAAAGTTGGGAATACCTCTATGCAGATTCTAGAAAACCTACTACATACCAAGGGGTATGTATACTATACTCAAGAAGACCCCGCCACAAATGTGTTGGAGAATATTTATAGTTAACAATCACACGGTTGGTGGCGTTCCTTCCCACATGTTAGACGCCACATACAAAACAAACATGTACGATCTTCCGTTTGTACAAATAGTTAGTGTGACATCAACGTTACGGACGTTTTGTGTGGCGCATGCTTTTATTTGTAATGAACGAGAGGAGAATTACCTGTGGGTTTTAGAAAGATTGAAAAACTTGTCGAATCTGTGTATGGGGCCACGTGTAATATTAACAGATAGAGAACTAACACTTATCAATGCATATGATAAAATATTCTCAGATGCCTCCAAACAACTTAGCCGATGGCAAATCAGTGAAAATTATGGCAAACAGTACAAGCAAAGCTTTTCTGACGAAGATTGGAAGATGTTTAAGTCACAGTGGGGCATTATGTGTAATTTTGGGACGCCAGAACTTTTTCACTACAACTAAAACATATTATTCGAAGATCTGGTAGCCAAAGATTTACAGAGAAGTGTTGATGATTTTAATTTGATTTATTATTTAATATAAATTAACAATTATTAATCATTAATATATTTTATTATTTTAGGCGTTGTAGATTATGTAACTGATATTTGGTTAAACCCTTACAAACATATGTTTGTATTAGCCTGGATTAACCAACATCGTAATTTTGGGCAACACACGACCAACAGAGTCGAGAGTCAGCATCGAGCTCTAAAAAGATACCTTAAAACATCTCACACCACTCTTGATTCACTGGTGGGGTTTGTGGAACAAGTGTTGAAGGCCCAGGATAACAAGATGAAACATGATTTTGAAACAAGCCTAATCAAGACTATGTGTCATCACAAAATACCTATTTTCAATAATATACGAGGAAAGGTTTCGCATGCAGCTCTTGAGGAAGGTAATAGGCCATGTAACCACAGGTAGTCAATTAGTTTTGAACTGCCATGTGCGTCTGAAATTGTCGCTTACGAAAACATATGTCATTAATATTATTTATTGATTATAACAGTTAACCATAATTTCATTGATACAAGCACCAAGATTCCACTACATGTTGTTGATATTTTCTGGAACAAGCTCGATACAGAGACACCGACTCTTATAGACGAGGAAGGTCCGGATGTTGAAGGACAAATGAGTCTGGTCACGCAAGAAATACTTTCAAAACCTCAGGAAATGAAAAAAAGTTTGATGAAAAAAGTGTGATCACAGGTATGGCCATTTAAGAGTGAAGAACAAACATGTGGTAAAAAAATATATGTGTGGCCGTCCCACTACAAAGGCGCAAAAACAAAAGGCGGAGGAAACTAAACAGAGTACGCATGATCCTGCGAGGCATAGTTCATTTGTAAAGCCAAACATGATGCTTCCCAGACCGACATTCCTGCGAGACATTCCATAAATCAACAAGATGTGATAGGTTCAAGACCCCTCCCATGCGCCCCTTTTACGTTTTGATTAATCATCGTCTTAATTATTTTATTTCATTTTTTAATAATAAATTCCAAAAACAAATCCAGAAAAATATACAAGAAGCATGGAAAACCATATTTATGCTATTAAATTTCACAAATTTTCAAAAAATAGTTTACATATTTTGAGTATTTAATCTATCTACTTAGAAACGCTCAATCTGCGGTGTGCGCATATAATGTATATATTTGTGAACTCTCGATGGGCAAAAGTAAAATTGCACTAGTTCTAGCGTTATTTTATTTATTTTTGTAAAAATAAAGTTAAAAGCGTTGTGTTGACGGTTAATCAGGCATCATGATGCATGGGTCTCTTTTGGAGCAGCTTCTCTATTACTACGTGGTAGAGGTAAGACTTATCTTCATCTTACCCCTCTCATACCCTACCTTTAGGTGGGATATACTGAGTACGATAATGATGAATCTATCTACTTAGTTTAAAATAGGTTAAAATACTTAAAAATTAGCAAAAAAAAATATGAGAGAGCCTTGAGGTTTTTGGTTGATTTATAAATAGATTAAAATACTTAAAAATTAGCAAAAACAATTATGAGAGAGCCTTGAGGTGTTTGGTTGATTTATAGAAAGAAACTATTTTACAATTCTTCTAATGGACGATGTGTGATAGAATTATAAGATTTTGTGAAACGAAAGAAAGTTTTGAGTATTCTTTAAAAAATGAAGCTAGAGAGTTTCGATCTTGCAACCTCATGAAAACTTAAATGCAGATTATCAACGAAGCTAGGAATGTTGTTTGATCATTCGAAGTTGCTATGTTTATTGTTATAACTTTAATAATCGTTTTAAAAAAATAAGTTTATATAACTGATAATTCGTTCAGACATAGGAGCATTTTTTTTCGTATCGTCTTGATCACTTGAATCCTTAGGACTGGCCCTGTATGTAACAAGTAGTAGGGGTGGTAGCGGTGGAAGAGTGGACGAATTTGGGTCAAAAAGTTGATACTTGATAGCATCAAAGATATCACACTGAGGGTGAGGTTATCCTAGGGAGGAGGCTTAGGGTAAGGAGGCATCTCATCCATTAGATCTTAAAATCAGTGGCCAGGATTAACGCGGTGGTATTTTTGTAATTATTCGGAATCGTATAACACAATGAAGGGTAATATCGTCACAATCGTATAACACAATGACAGTCGTATAACACAATGACAATCGTATAACACAATGACAGTCGTATAACACAATGACAGTCGCAATCGTATAACACAATGACAGTCGTATAACACAATAACAGTCGTAAAACACAAATCAGGACACAAAAACCTACAAAACGTACTCATCGTATAACACAATGATGCATATCAAAAACACAATGATGTATATCAAAAACACAATTATGCATATCAAAAACACAATGATTCATATCAAAAACACAACGTTGCATATAAAAAATACAACGATGCATTGGGTTCAGTTCACTTTTAAAAAAATTAAAAAAATAATTTAATTTTTTTTTAAAACTAAAAATATATATATATATATTTCTGGGCGTTAATTTAAAAATGATTGGGTTCAATTCACTTTAAAAAAAATTAAAAAAAAAAAATTCTGGGCGTTAATTTAAAAAAAAATGAATTTGATAAAATTTAAAAGAAAAATTTTTTATAATTTTTTTTTTTTTTGCGAGCCGGAAACAATTACCAATGTATCATTCCTTCAAAAATTCCCTCCTGCCATGTGTTGTTACCAAAGCCATTCTTACCCTAAGCACCCTCCTTATTTGAACCCAATCCTAGATGTATATATCGTATTTATTTTTTTGTTTTGAAAGAAAAGGATATGCCAAGTATTGCAATTAGTAATTTGAGTGTACATAACGTGTGGTATCTGTGTATATACATATAGGGTGGACATAACGTGTTGTTGATGTGTGTGTGTAGTGCTGAAACTGGTTGAGCATCAGTGAATTGAAGGGAATATATATATATATATATATATATATCTATATATATGTTGGATGGTAGCTTGTGGTGGTGGTTTTCAGATAGATGGAGATCGATGGTGGCTGTTGGGTTATAGTTTTTTCCAAAAGATGCTTGAGAAAAGAGAGATCTGGAAGGAATATATTTGGTTTCCTCCCGTGATGTGCATTATCAAGATTTTTTAATTTATCTATCAATTCCTTAATTCAGTCCCATATTCCATCAAAGTTTTCTTTGGTACTTAACATTTGTCAGCAGTCACGTTCCAAGCATAATATGGGTAATTAATTAATTACATGGACATAATCAAATATAAATAAAGTTTTACCAAAAACATTATAAAAAAAAACTAAAGTACAAAAACTAGAAATACAATATTAAAAAAAAGAAATACAGTAAAAAATTAAAGTTTAAAAAAAAATTAATGCAAAATTTTTGTACTAAGATTATTTTTTAGTGGAACTTTTAGTTTTTTTTGTATGTATTATTAATTATTTTATTTTTGTATTTTTTTAAGTCATTATTTTATTTTTTTAAACTGTATTTTTAAGCTAATAAGGAATCATGTAAGGTTACCGGTAACATACTAGATGGTCTTAAAGAAACTATCATCGTAACATTCCATGTCTACCATTATATAAGAGAGCATGCACTATAAAAACTATAAATATTTGTTTGGTAGATATGGATTTTTATGATGATAGTTTTTAAGACCATCAGAACATGTTAGTGGTAAGCTAACATGTTTCGTTTATGGCCTGCAAATCAACAAATGTGATCGCGCGTGGTATGATAATTAAACATACATCATTTTTTTTAACGATAACTCGATCTATCACTTTCTATTTCTATTACTAAACTACACAAATATATTCACCACATGGATTGAACCCCCAACGCTTAGAAAAACAAATCTTATTTACTCCAAGGTACACATAACACATACATAGTTAGGTAGTTAAAAAAATACTAGATAACAAAAAAAATGCATGCCTTTATAATTTATATATATATAATGAATCCTCAAAGTTACAATAATGTACCTAAAACGAGTTATGGGACGTTGGACAGAAATATCAAAATTCAATATTCTTCAAATAACAATATTCCTTGCGTGAATAATTAAGGCACTTGTAAATTATAAACGTTGATATCAATTAATTTTCACAAAATAAATATTATTCAAAAACAATCTAATCCACTCTTAATTAATTTATGAGAGAAATCAGTGTATACACTTACTTCTATACAATTCATGATCAACAAAATGATTGAAAAGAAAAGAAAATCACATTACTTAAAAACCGAAAAAGTGACATATATATACCCCAAATTTACGGGTTAATTATGATCCCAAAACTCCAGTTTTTCATGAACTTGTGGGCTCATGCAATATCTACTCGGCAATCGGCATAAGATACTTTTGTACTAACTAATTAATTCAAAAGGTTGCATCGAGCATCTGATACTTATGTACTAAGTAATTCAAGGTGTTTATGAAATAACACTTGATGAATATTTTCCGGTGGCTTAAATGCAATTAATGCCTAATAGAAAAAAGGTACTTTTTGACATTACTTCCCACGTCTTTGTCTGTCTACTACATCTATCCAAAACAGTATAAGTAAACCTCCCATGATCATATCTTCTTTCAATTCTCATGTGTGAATTAACTAACTCTTTGTTTGGTATATAAAACCAACGCAAAAGATCATATCAAAAATGAAGAAAGAGATCCCTTCTTTAACATCTCAGAATAAATTCTAAACTTGGTTTCCTCATCTTTTGTTTTCAATATCATATTGGTGTCAGTTTCAAAGTTAAAAACCTCTTTACATATGGCTAACTTGCGGTCCGAGAGTCTATTTGGATCTTTCATCTCTGCCGTCATCAACTACTGCTTTAGTTATCAAGCAAGCAATAGAACCAACGATTACCTCATGAGACACGACATCAGGCCAAAGGGTCGACGACCTCTTTCTTTACAGGTTTGCTAATTAATTAACTACTTTTCGTGCGTAAATATATTCCAGTTGTCTTTAAAGTTTAAATCCCAAAACTTTGCTTAAAGGAAATCAAGAGAATGAACAAAGGAGATATTAGGAGCTAGAATCATGATCACCTTTTGTTGTTAGGGTCTAAAAAGTGCTTCTTGTATTTTATTTTAAGCATGTTTATGATATTTTGGTTTACTTCATGTAGACTATTGAGCTTCAAGTCAGGATGTGTTGCACAGGATGTGAACGGGTAGTTAGAAGAGCCATCTACAAGCTTAGAGGTATAAAGTCACATTTACTTTTAGGGTAAATTAACTACATGAAATATACTAAATTTGACACCTTTTTTTTTCTAGTCTTAACAACCAATTTATTTTTGTTAAAAAAAGCCGAGTTTTTAAAAGTTTACCACAATAGAAATCAACTTAACAACGTAATATTCGTTGTATCAACAATATTGAATTAATCGTTATAAACCATGCTAGCTAGCCACCACAAATCAGATATATCTATTATTTCTAAGTAACTTATACCGTTGAGTTTAACAATTCTACCATGGCCTCCTCAAGATTTATGTTTCCTTTTCTTCTTCAGTTTTTTAACTTTAGCCAAGTCCTCTTATTTTAAAATGGATTTGACGTTCTAATATATAGACACACATGCACACTAAGATTAACAAAAATAGAAGTTAAGATTTGCATCAATATTTTTTAGAAAATTTCAAAAACTGCTTCACATAATTAATGCTAGAATCATTGGCGAAGTATAATGAGGGCCAGGAGTGGCCCCAGCCCCGTCGTTTTTTTTGTTCGCAGTGTAAAATTTGAGATTTTCGTCCGAAAATTTTTATGTGTATAGCCCGGCCTTCTATAAACTTTTTAATAAAAAATCATGGTCTCCTATATGTTTTTGTTCAAGCTCCCCCTGGCTAGAATCGAACTATGATTGAAAATATGCTAAATTAATTACCTTACTAAAACATCAAATATTAAAATAGATTTCTAAAATCTAACAAAAGTTCAAAGTTGGTTTATATTACGTTTGTACTAATATATAATTGTGATTCTTGATTAAAATAGGCGTGGACTCAGTGGAGGTGGAGCTTGAACTTGAGAAGGTGACGGTGGTCGGTTACGTGGATCGAAACAAGGTTCTAAAAGCGGTTAGAAGGGCGGGTAAACGGGCCGAGTTTTGGCCTTACCCAAACCCGCCACTATACTTCACATCCTCTAGTAACTACTACAAGGACACAACAACCGAATACAAAGAGAGTTACAATTATTATAGACATGGTTATAATATTGGCGATAAACATGGAATTATTCATGTCAGCCATAGGGGGGACGACAAAGTTAGTAACATGTTTAACGATGACAATGTTAACGCTTGCAATGTCATGTAATCAGCAACATATATCGTTGGTTACTGTAGAATAACTGGCTTTAATATGGATAAGGATTGATGGTCGATAAATATGCCTGCTACTATATGTTGTCTCTTCGTTGTAGTAATTAATCTGATGCCTATTCGAATGATGCGTCTGATATTGGTAACGAATTAATGGTAGTTGCATTGCAAATGAAAACTAGTAAGTTTTTAAATAAATATGTATATAATATTCGCATATATATATAGTTTAGTTTGCTTCAACATATGGGATTCTTTTCTTTCCCTTTACAAGCATATAGATATTTTTCGAAGTGTTTCCTTAGGGAGAATCTTATTCATAGAACAATTTTACATTATTAATTGTTTTACAGAAATTTTTTAACTCAAGATTCGTAAAAACGTGACACAGATTGATGTGGATTTTGAATTGGAAATTCATGCAAATCGGATATAGAACATAAACCCCACCAGATGGGCTTACGATACAAGGTGCTTGTAATTGGAATATTAAATTCTATTCTCCTCTCCACACAAACATGTATACATACTTACGAACACGTACATATGGGCAATAATTTAAGATATTTTACATTCAATACATATATATATTGTCTACATATACAGAGTGCTATCGAGTATCGATCTATAAAATACTAACCAAAAACACCTATAAAAGTCACACTTTGTGCACTCAAGCCCTTCTTACTTTAAATAAAAGAAATAAATATATTGTGTTTGTAATTTAAGTAAAATCGTTTTTCAAATTTAAGAACATCCAACTTTCAAAATGATATATCTTTTAAGGGTAAACTATTAAATAATTGGTTACGAGTGAATGAGACAGAAAATATAATGATAAGAGTATAAAAAAATATTATTTAATTGAAAAACATAAAGATAAAGATAGGGAAGCTACTATAAATGCTCTTAGGCCATCTATAGTTGATGGTTGGTAACTCAACAAACCAAATGCATCATGCCTGATATCATATTTTCACTCATCCTGTCAAAACTCACTTTTCTACTCCAACAATACATTCACTTTCAAACATAATTTTTATATTCTATATAAAAATATGTATGTATAGTGTGTGTGAGACACAAGTGAAAAGTGGGGGCCACACCAACGTATTCAGATTTCCAGTCTCTACCCTTACGTCCTATTTCTGACAGTCTTCCAACGGTTGCATGGTATTCGGTTCTTAGATCGAGGATGCCACGTTGGACTGTATGCCATTTTTGGAAATGGTCTTATGAGGACGTATTACTTAATAGAATTTTTTTTTTTTTTTTTTTTTTGCATAGTGTACAAATGGCTATTGTGTGAATGGTTGATATATCAATAACCTTCTCGCTCCACCCTTGCACTTTCTCCATGTCTATCACTCCACGGAATCACGTTCTGATGGGATTGAAACTGATGCTCCAATATGTAGCAATCTTATTACCAGTGGTTTATTAGTGATCGTGGTATCGGTAATTCAAACGCTTGTGAGTATCTTGGATACTTCTTTATAAGGGGAAATTATTTGAAAACTTTGGTTTCATTGAGCGTTGGGATATGGTTTACCTTTATCTTTGAACCTTAATTTATCATATGTTCATTTTAAGGAATATTGGAGGTTCCTACACTTGGACCCACACCCTATATTCTTACATCCTTGGGTTGGGGATTAAAGATTAATATTGTTTAATCATAGGGGGGGAGCTTAATTAAAGGGGAGAAGATAAATGAAAGCCATGAAACTTCCAAGATGATTGTTTTGGGTTTTGGAAGTGGAATAAAGAAAGATTCACATCATTTGCGATGAAAGAAACTTGAATTGCATCTACACAAGTTCAATCTTATAATTCATGTTTGTTTCATTGTACTTCTGCTTTTGTTTATATTCATCTAACCAAATAGTGTTTTTTTTTTTTTGTGGGGGGGGGGGGGGGGATTGTTGGGTTTAGAGAAATCAAGACTCGACAATTAATTTGGATAGATGAAATGGTAAACATGAAGTATTGTGTATTCGTTGATTTCTAAGATATGAATCACCACATGCGCCAGTAAAGACCCAAGATTATAAAGACACTGTTTATCCGAGACGACCCGAAGACCCAAAAACTACAACAAATAATGTTTGGATTTCTTGTTTTTTTATTTATTCTTAGTGTAAATTACACATTACATCCTTTATGTTTTTTGCAATTTTCAGTGGTTGTCCTTTGCTTTTAAAAATGCCGGAAAACATCATTTATGTTTATAAAATTTACACATCTCATCCTTTTGACTAACGTCCGTTAACTTTTTCTGTCAAACAAGTCATCTGCCTTGCACATAAGGGTATTTCTAGTGTTCTAAAACATAGAAGGACCATTTTTGTAATTTATTCAAGCATAATTTATTAAATCTATATTAAAATTTTAAAAACTGTACACAGTTGTATGAAAAGAAAGTCAAGGGAGAGGCACAAAATTTAGAGAGAGACAGAAGTCGACTGAAGAAGGGAGTCGGGCCCTTTCCGACACTGATTCTGGCCATTATCCAGTATCGATGTCGACCTCTCTCCGAGTATTTCTTGTGTTTGATTTTGGTATGCATCCAAATCACACCCAAATCAACGGTATAAACCTCTATTCTGGAACCCTAGATTTCGTGGCGAAAAATAGTTTGTTGTAGGCTGCATCTATAGCATAATCAAGGTTGTTAATAATCATATTCTCTAGAGTGCTTTTCGTAAGATTTAAATCAATAAATAATTATGAAAGAAAAAGACCATAAAGAATCGCTACATCAAATAGTCATGGCTGATATAGGTTGATAGTGCTATGGGAGTGGCCACCATGTAGATCAAGAGAAGCATCATAGGATGAAGCTTGTAGTAGTACATAACTTGATTTCCAAGTGGGGTATTGCTTCATACCCGGATAGGAAATTGCAGAATGAAATTAGGATCAGTTATTGGAAACCGAATCAGAGAGATCTGAGTGATAATCGCTATGATTTTAGGTTCAGAATAGCAGAACGCATTCACTGGGATTAGAAAGAAATTTAGCAACAAATGTAGTGGATCATGAATGCGTGATTTCAAAAATCGAGATCTGGATTCTTGCAAATGAAGAGAAATTTGAAGATATTGTTTTCCAGAGAGCAAATGAATGAATCTGATGAATGCATTTCAGATCATAATTTTGTTCTTGAGTTTCAAACACGAAGAATACTATTTTATATAATCAAGGATATTGGTGAAATTTTGTGCATCTGGAGGTTGTATCTTCTTCTTCGATGAAAGATTGAAAAGGGTAATTGCACGGTACCCCTGACCGCGAGAGGGATCCCCCTCCTCAAGCTAGCTTAGCCCCATAGCTGCCTGGCGGTTAGTCCCCAGCAGGATTTTTCGAGCCGAGAAGTATCGAACTCGCGACCTCCTGGTTTGCAGGGAGGAGGCTGGCCACTGGGCTGACACCCCGTGGTTTCTTCGATGAAAAGATTGTTGTTTCAATAAATTTCAAAACGCTCCCTTTAAAATTTGGGGGTTCTCTAGAAGTCTAGATATGATTATTATGACATTTAAAAACGGTCCTTCAAGAATTAAAAAACAAAAAAAAACAAAAAGTACCAACATATGCATCGCACATGACTGATTTAACTAGAAAATTTAACAGGTTTTAGTCAAAAGAATAAAGCGGGTAATACTCGAAAACATAAAAGATGATTTTCATCATTGTTTAGGGTAAAGGAGAACCACTGAAAATCGTTATAAACATAAAGGATGAAAAGTGTAATTTACTCTTATTATTATTTTTGTTGTAATTAGTAGTTTTAGGGTTTTGAGACATGTGACCGTACTTAAGTGGTAGCCTCCATTTGTGGAGTGTAAGTGTGTGTGAGGGTGTGAACATGTAATCTTGAGTGAGCTTTCAAGAACCCTATAGATTCTTCATCTTAAGTTCATGAAAGTTTTAGAGCATGTGAGGGGTAGGTAATGTAATCTTGTGACTAATAAATTATGTTTGTTTTATAGTCATTTACATTACATTATTTCAGATTTGTGTTTATGCTCTTCATTATCTTCATCCATCTTCATAACTTTCTATATTTTTGATGTTCTTACTTTTCACAAATCCAGGTAAATCTATTCTACACCCAATCCTACAATTGCTTTGTATTAAAACATTCATAGATTATGTTAAATTGGGTTTTAAACCTATTTTTTCGAAACTGGGTATGAATTTTTTATCGAAATTAATAATTAATGTTAATTTAATTAAAGTGTATTTAGTGTTTAAATACCTTTTAATAGATATATACACATAAAGAACGAAAACTTAGATTTGTTTAATATTACACGTTTTTACATATTATACTTTTACTACTTGAACCCTTAAACAACCTCAAATATTTGAGTGTTTTACATATCACTCAAAAAAAGAAATTAGTATCATTCATAACTAATTTATAGAGTTCATAACTAATTTAAAATTATATTAATTTGATTAATAATATATATATTTTTTTATAACCATAAATAAATTAAATAAGTAATAGCAATTAATAGGAGAGAGAGAAGAGAAAAACTATTAAAGTACATTATAAGAGCATTCACAGGAGTTTCTCCATCCCTATTTGTATTTTTCTAATTAAATAATAATTTTTCGTACTTTTATCATTATCTATTTCTTTTTTATTCACTCACAAGCACTTTAAAAAACTATTAAAAAAACATCATTACATTTCTCTCTCCTACACCAAAATTCTCATCTCTATATTTTTTCCTAACTTTGGGGGAAAAACAAATCAAACCCAAAATATTTCTCTCTCCTCTACTCACAACCACTCCTAACCACACCCTAAATTATGCAGGATCTCCTCACAAAAAAATGAGAAAGCTATTGTGAATGCTCTAAAGTGACATATGTCTTCTTAAAACTTTCTTTAATTATATATTAATATAAATTAATGAAGTTTAAAGAGGAATATATGTAATGAAGATGGTTATAAGACTATGTGTAATCATTACTCATAAAGGGCTTGACCACACTGCCACATATGCACCATGTAGGGGGTCATTCGCATCATCCATAACTCATTTAAGTATATGTAACCATCACTTGACATAGGGGCTTGACCACATTTATTATGTAATTATAAATATTGGTTCTATTTTATTTTTTACTTTTTATTTAGT